>JAASFQ010000999.1:0-11290 GCA_023333845.1 Globisporangium polare | reverse complement strand
GTCACGCCGACCCCAACGACCGAGGCTCCAGTCACGTCAACGCCGACCACTGCGGCTCCGGTGACTCCGACCCCAACGACTGTGACGCCAGTCACGCCAACGCCGACCACTGCGGCTCCGGTGACTCCGACCCCAACGACCGAGGCTCCAGCCACGCCAACGCCGACCACGGAGGCTCCGGTGACTCCGACCCCAACGACCGAGGCTCCAGTCACGCCAACGCCGACCACGGAGGCTCCGGTGACTCCAACACCTCTGACCCCAACCCCTACTGCTGTGACTCCAGTTGTCACCCCGGCACCAATCGCTGCTGGCACCGTCTTTCCAGGTCCTGGCGGGGTTGTCCCTCCGTGTGAGAGTCCGAAAGCTTCTGGAAAGCCAACGTTGACTCCAAAGCCAGCTCACACGCACAAGCCTGCTCGCACTCCGAAGCCAACTTCTACGCACAAGGCGAAGGCCGCCTCCAAGCCCACGGTGACGTCAAAACCAACCCCAACTCCAAAGCCGACTCCATGCCCCAAGTCGTCGGTGACTCCGAAGCCGACTCCATGCCCCAAGTCCACGGTGACTCCGAAGCCGACTCCATGCCCCAAGTCCACGGTGACTCCGAAGCCGACTCCGTGCCCCAAGACAAACGCTACTGCCAAGCCGGCTCCAACCCAAAAGCCCACCGCTGCGTCAAAGGGTCAGCAGCAGCAGCAGCAGCAGCAACAACAGCAGCAGCAGCAGCAGCAGAAGCACATCTAAGAACATCGTTCCGCTGTGGCGAGATAAGGATCATCTTTCTTCGGCTCTAACTAGAGCTCCGCGTCACTCGTAGCGCTGTCTCGCTGGCAGGGGCAACACAGATATTGCTTGTGTGCTTTGCAAATACTATGCTTGTTTACATTGAGATCCACCGTTTGCACATTCGAGCTGGTTTTGTCTGAGCATGCGTCAATCACTGCTCAACAGTAAACCAACGCGCCTTGGAGATTGGACCCCTTTGCTACACCGACTGACTTCGAAGCCAACCACTGCTCCGACCTCAAAACCAGCGACGGCTCCAACAGCGAAGCTAGTGAACCTCGCGCAGGAGACAGAAGAGGAGTCCACTAACGTCATCCCGATCGTCGTCCCGTGCTTCGGAGCGCAGCTCTTTGCCGTGGCTGCGGCCATGTCCGCCGGGCTCCACCAGCGCAACAAGTTATCTGCCGCGGATTCGGCCACCCACACGGCGATCGAGACGCCTGCGTATGCTCCGTACACAGGCTTGCAAATCGACAGGAGCTGAAGCCCCGAACGGAAGGGTCTCACCCATGCGTCCATCTTTCACTGCTACTGCACTTTTGCGTGTAGGTATGCGCGCCGCGAAGGAACACCTGATATGACACTGGTCCTGCTGTACGATCACCAGTCAGTAATTCCAGCCGACGGAGACTCCGTTCGTGGCCGCCGTGAACACCTTCGCGCCAGTCGCGCGCTGCTCGCCATGGCCACTCCATCCTGTATATCAGTCCAAGATCAAGGCACTCAAGCGACCCATTCAGCCGAAGACAATCTGGGATGAAGTGTGTCAAGCCGAATCCGAGCCCCAAGGCCCGAGCTCTGAGACCATCGTCAGTGCCTTCAACCGTCGTGTCAACACCTACAACTCCAGCTCCGACCAATGTTTCATGTGTCTGTGTGAAAGTGGGCCGATCTTCGACGCTATAGCGCTTGTCGCGAGTCTGCCCAAGCTTAATTGGTTAAGAAGTACAGTCCTGGAATAGATAGACACGTGAGTTCGGAACGCCGATCCTGCTTGCTAGCTTTACTCCATAGGTTGACTCTGTCTTGTCTCCCCTCGTCCCGACAATCTAGCGCTAAGCTGAGCTCCCAGAGCTAGTCTGTATAGTGACAGTGCTCACGAAGCTGGGTGCGCGCCACATGGCACATTAGCGGCTCGTAGGTGCTGGCATATCGTCCTTCCCGTGCGCAGTCGCTTTCCGTAGAGACATAGCCATCGGTTGCGCCTCGTGGCAGCGGCGCAGTCACCTTCACCAGGCTCTCTATCTCACTCTACCATTCTCGACCTGCTCCGCGATAGAATCGCTGCGTCACGTAGAAGCAGCCAGCCACGACTTTCCACCTGGCGATCAGGGGACTGAATCGCAGACCACCAGATGGCGTTGTCGCTCAAAAGCTCCATTCCTCAATTCGGATCTGGTCGTTTACCAAATGGCTGCCAACTAGCGCCAAGCCGCCTTGCTGGTTGGCTCAGCGCCACCTGCGCAAGCCACACAGATGCTCGCTTCCTATGCCATCCATGCGCGCGCTTCAGAATATCCGTACGGAATCGAGCCTCGGTACCGTGCGGTTCGTGGCTGCGACGGCCCGAGCCCAGGCCAGCACCATTCCCCAATTTGCTGCTGGCAGCCTCGTCCATACAGAAGACCAACTGAGCTACGTGTTACAATGAAGGCCGTGATGCGATTTGCTATGGCGGGTCTCGCCATGGCTATGGCTCCACTGGCCGCGCTCGCCAGCTCGAGCGACATTGAAGCCCCAGTGAACACGGCAACGACGACCAGCGTCCTGAGCACCGTGAACGCGTCGATCTCGCTCTCCAGCGTTGCGAACATCACCACACTCCAGACGGACGTGACGCACTTCAACGCCACGGCATCGGCCTCATGGAACGCGACGCGCGCCTCCAACAACAGCAGCTCCTCCGCGAACGCCACGACCGAGCTCTCGCTCGGCAACTTTTCAATTTCAGAATACGCGACGGCGATCGCCGAGCTGGTGGCCAACGCGGCCGAGGCGCTCGAGAACGTGACGCTGCTGCAGCTGGTGAGTGACAACGAGGCCGTCGCGACCCCCGAGTTCGACTTGAGCAACTTCACGACCGATGAGCTGGTGCAGCTGGTCGACTTGGCATCGGTCGCGTCGCTCGAGCTCGGACTGAGCAACTTGGTCGACGAGATCGCAAACGCCACGGCCCTCAGCACCAGCGCTCAGTTCGACGACGAGACCATCACGTTTGCCTCGCTGACCAACATCAGCGCCAACGCTAGTTTGATCATGCTGAACGTCTCGGCGCAGCCCAATGCCGCGCTCAATGCCAGCTCTGCGGATAACAGCGAGACCATCACGTTCCTGTCCGTACAGAACACCAGTATCGTGCTCCAGGGTGGCCAGGTCCCGGAGCTTACCACCTCCTCCGCCAGCTCCTCAGCCTCCGGAGCTGTAGCACCTCAAGTCCAAGAAAGCCCGGCCGCGATCGAGGTCGAGACCCTCGAGCAAACCCCAGTCCAGGTCGTATCGCACTCTCTCAAGGATGCGATCACTCGAACCTTCACTGCGATCGAAGAGGCCGCCCGTGTCGCCAGCCAGCTAACTGGCGCGACGCCGACGCCTTCCGCCTCGACTGGTTCGGCGAGTCTTGCCACCAAGTCGTTCACTACGACAGCCAGTGCTGCAGACAGCGAGAACACAGCTACGACCTCGACTGGATCCGAGTGGGTCCCGACGGTCGCTGCGGTCGGTGCGGTTGTGGCCATCCTCGCTGCCGCGCTGTTCGGGTACCAGCGACGCAGTATGAGCGGGTACAACATGCTCAGCCCCGGCTCGGCGGCGCTGTCGGCACTCACGCCGCCCCGAGCGCTCAACGTGTAGTGGACCGTGCTCTGCCAGTCAGTCAGTCAGTGTCTGTTTCGTAGGAGGAGGATCTCGTAGTACGGCCGCATCAGCCAGCAGACCCACCAACAGATTTCAGGGCTGGCAGCTCGGCCCCGAGCCTTGACTCCGTCTCAACTGTTCGAGCACCGCCTGGGGTCTCCGAGTGCTCCTATAAGCGACATTTGCGAGAGAGATCGATCTGTTTGTGGTTGATTTTCCTCCATTCTAGAAGATTTCGGATATACAGGAAAGAAAAGTGCTTATTCGTGAGTGCCTTCCCGTTTGCTTGTTCTCTCTGGGAAAGGTGCGACCACTTCGAGTCAACAGCAAGTGGCGCAACGCCTTCCTGAAAGGCAAGGTGAGCCTTCACGTCCTACTGCATCGAGTGAGACTCCGACTCGCGATTCTTTCACGTCGCAACACCACTTCTTGGCGACGCTCTCTTTATTATAAGCCGCCGGTTTGAGTGTATCGATCCAGATCCCGAGACCTGAAGTATTGTACTGCACGCACAGCACCGAGGGCTACGAAGGGCGGCTTCAGAGGACCAGAGGCATCGCTGGTGCCTCACACGAAGCTCAACTCATTGCAGGCAGAGTGAGATGCACCAGGTGAAGCTCCCAGCTTTAACGTTTGAGGGCTGCGGGGTTTGCGGGAAGGCGGCGCCGAATGGAACAGCGATTACGCTTGGGTGTGCATGTCATCGGCGGATAACCCGAGAGCTTTGAAAAGCTGCAGCGAGAGGACCGTGCGAAGCCCTCGCGCCTTCTTCCTGCACGCTGGAACGAAATGCGCTCTATGGCCTTCCAGCCGTGTGGCTTTCCGTTGCAGGAGGCAGGTCGCAGCTCATCGATGGTGATCAAATCGATTACGTCGGTGCAGCTGGCAGCGAGCAGTTGGAGCCAGCACGGGAGGCTCTCTTGTCGGTCTCACGTCGCCGGCCTCACGCTGGGCCTGCTACTCAATACCTCAACCCAGGCAGGTTGCGTCGCCAGCGCAGAGCTCGGTCTATGACGCAGACCAGCTCCACTTTCGATGCGGACCTCCATGCTCACTGCCTGTCTCGTTACAACCCAAGATGCACGCCCAGATCGCGTGGTGCGGACATGGGGAAGATTGGAGCTGCAGAGAAGAGCGACGCGAGTCGAGCACGATACACCTTTTATTTGCAGTTCAAGTGCCTGATATTCGAGCCATTCCAAGTCCTCCTCCATGAACCTCTTTATGCGCTTAGCGTATTGCTCCGAGTGGTGCTGTCTGCCCGCCCAAACAAACTTCCAGTGGACAGCTGCTATCAGAGTAAAACGTTCACATGGGGATTTGGATTGAACTCGAAGCAAATTGTATCCTCGCCGCCAACAGCAAACTGGATTTCGACCGGATACTACTGGGACAGCGCCATGTTGGAGGAATACGTTAACACGTGTGTGTGTGTGTGCAAGACTTCATCCCTCAGCTTCAGCTTCAGCAGCAAAGGCATTTGAAGAACTTTGTGCGAAAAAGCAAATACGCCCTGCGAAGCCGCCTACCTGTCTGACCTGCCTTCCAAGAGCGTTCGCGGGCTATCCAGGCCGACCGAGCCACAAGTCCAGCCCACAAGTCCAGCTGGCTGTCGTGTTGAAAAGAGCACAGCCCAACAGATCTCAAAATGCGTGCACCATGGCAGAAAAGAAGCTCTTTACGCGCTCTCTCTCTCTGTTTTGTGGCCAACCCGAGCAGGGCCAGTCGCCAACCCACGACGGGCCACGAGTGAGCAATCGGGTCGAGTGTCGACAAAGGCGGCTCGCTAGCTGTACGATAAGGCTGGCCACGCGGCGAGCTCCTCGCTTTGATGGCGCTAAAAAATGACTGTAGTCGAAGTTTGGGATATCAAGAGCACCGTGCCCGCGGTCACCTCGGAGCTCCATATGGAGCTATGATAGCCAAGCTGTCCACATCGCAGTCGCGCTTGCAGCTATTGTACTGCAACGCGTGACAAGATCGCCCAGAAGACAGACTCGTTCAGCCACGAGCTCGGATTCGCTCCGGGCAGGCAGGATGTTTGGCAATCGCCTGGGCGTTGCATTGTGTCTCTCCTCGTCGGACTCATCGACCGACGACTCGCGTATTTTAGAAGCTGAATATCTTTGAAGTCGCGCTGTACGAATCGTGACCAACATCACGGAATTGATGGCGAGCTCGCGCCTCCGCCTGTCCGATGCTAGTAATGGAGAAGGCCAGCCTCTGGTGTGCGGCTGGGCAGGAAGGCACGGGGTTCGACAGGGATGCAGCGAGCGCCCCACGCTGGCTTGAAAGCTGCGAATCAACCAAGAAGTCGCGTGTGCTTATGATAGGCAGCCAGGCCGTCGCATCATTTGAGCTGGACACACTTGCGGCTTTCCATCGCAGGAAGTCGAGAGCCCGCCATGCGGTTTATGATGATGACGCCCGCGCGGCTGGCGGTGAATCAAGCACCTAGACCAAGCACGAGTGTCAGTCATGCTGCCTCGCTCGCTCCGACCAGATGCATTTCGTTCTCGCGCAGCACCCCGGCAAAGCCTGCCTCGACTTCGTGGAGAACAACTGGTGTTCTCGCCCGAGACAGGCAGTACCTGTTTATACGCTGTCATCGCTGCTATTGAGAGCATTTTAGGCTCCTCATCGACCTGTTCCTAACTGGTAGAACGGTTTATTCAACCTCGGTGGTTCGCGAAGCCGAAGTTTCGATCGTTCAGAAGCGCGTGGCATAGCGATAGGCTCTCCTTTGGCCAGCAGTCGGCCAGCCGGAACCAGCGTCGCAGTTTGCTTCGCGGGATTGGATAAATCCGCTGCGGTGGGCCAAACGATTGAGCTTCCAGGAGTTCCTGCTTAGCTACCAGTACTGCAATGCATGGACTGACGCACAGAAGTATCAGCAGACTGCGCGCAGCACGCAAGAAGAGCGCGGCGCTTCGAGTTGAACTCAACAGAACGCCAGACGCCCTTCGCGACTTCAATGTGATCTTACAAAGGAATGTGCCCTTTTATCGCAGAGCTGCTCATTTCAAGCAAATTCGCTTGCTGCATTTGGCAGCGCATCCGTATCACCGATTCCTACGGCTTTGGCCACTCCGCCTCGAGACACCAAGCGCGTCGGTCGATGGGGCTCGAAGCCCGGAGCGACAGACAGACAGACAGACAGACTGGACTCGAACCAGCAGCGAGCTTACCGCATCTCTCCAGTCAGTCAAGTCAACCCAGGTCTGAGCCGTCGATCTGCGCTCCTGTTCCGCCCAAACGGATTCGAGAGAGATAGCGAAGCCACACACAACCGATCTCCAGCCGCGTGCCTTGCTGGTAGAAGCGAGCTCAACTCGCTCTCTTCTTCCCGTGATGCAGTGTCCTTGGGCCTGTCTGCGCCAGGTCGCGAGGCCAATTCGATTGCATGCATTAGACAGCGAGGCGCGCGTGAGGAGCTGGTCTTTGCGAGGCGCGCGTGAGGAGCTGGTCTTTGCGAGGCGCGCGTGAGGAGCTGGTCTATGTGAGCCGCTCCTCAACTCGAATCCTTGCTTCGTGTGAGAAAACGGCCGCGACCTGGCTACACTTTTGAGTTGGGGCAGTCGCCGCCTTCGGACAAGGTCTCGTCCCTGGCGGTCGCCAAGGCTCACGAGGCCGTCAGCTGGGGATAAACACGCCTTCGCCCAAAGAGCGCAAAGGAGCATCCGTGGGTTCTCCTTTCGTGCCGAACGACACACTCGTTCTGTTTGCACGTATTCACGTGAAACGCAATGGCGAGGCGGCATCTGATTCACCACAGCATTTTCAACGTGCAGCATGCTGGCGGGCGATGTCAACTTGCCTCTCGGGCGAGTGTACGGATCCCAAGACCCAAGAGTGTACAGAGGCCACGAAGAAGGCCAACGTGGGCCTCCACAACAAGGCAGATCGCTGCCTCAAGGCACGTGCACCTGTCGTTCACGGCGTGAGCCGCCGACTTGAGCAAACTGGGCACGCGCGTCTGTCGCGAAGCTCGAGGTTCTCATTCCAGGCTCATGCTCATGGACACCTTGCGGTCTTGGGAGCCTGCCGCTGGTATAGGCTCAGGGTTGAAGCTGGATATGTGATAGCAGCATACTTAATGCGTCACGGGCGCGGATTAGTCAGAAGGCGAGCGCGTTGGAGGGACGTTCGGCGATCGCCATCTCGCCCGCCCCATGCACTTGGGACTCCTCCGCGGATGACTGGGACCAATATTTTGAAAGTCGCGCTCCGAATAACGAGCGTCGATCGTGACCAGCAACAATAATGCCACGGGAGGACATGGGGCTTTTTCACGCCACCCACCTCCAGTAGCTGCAGGGAGGAAACAAATGAAAGCGGCTCTATGGTTTGTTTGGTAGTGTAGGTCCGTCTGTCTGGCCGCAAACACTGCAAAGGCAATGCTCGGCGCATCGAGACATTGCCAGGGCCGATGAGGCTTGGTGGGCTCATGGCTCCGCGAGCCTTGAGAGCAGACAAGCCCGACAGACTGACTGGGTTGCGGGTGTTCTTCTCGGGCGGCGGCGGTGCTATCGCTAAGATCCAGGGCATGGGCGGGCGACCATGTCGGCTCTCCTGTCGCATGCATGGCTGCTCGGTTGGCGACAGGTGCACCAAGGCGTGGCGTGGGGGATACATGAACAACGGTTCCTCTGATTTGTTGACATTGAAGCCGGAGCGATTGATCGTTGAGTGATTGAGCAACCACAAGCGCGCACCTTGAAACCCGGAGACAAGCCGCGACACAGACACTGTGCTAACAGCTTGCATGGACCTGCTCCACTTTCGGTACCGAGAGGAAGGACGCACATTTTCGTTCTCGCACACGGACCTGTCAGCTGTTGTGTTACAGCCACGCACGCCGACCAGGCTGGCACTCGATCGCGTGAAGAATCCGCAGGCGGTGGACATGGGCACCCACTAGAGAGATTCAAAAGCAGCCTGCATGGATGAAATGCGTCGAGGCGTTAGAATACTGGTGGGAGACTGCATGTTATGCGTAAGGCCGACGCTGTGGCCGTGATGAGGCTGGAAAGCTGGCTGGGAACCCAGAAGAGCTCCGTGGATCTCACGAGCTCAAAGCAGACTGCCCCGTTTGTGCACGGGCTGGGCTCGCCATCTCGCCGGGGTTGATTTCAGTCGTCATTCCAGAACCCTGTTTATCGAGAATAATGGCTCTGGCCACACAGCGCTTCGAGTGCTCGGAATACCTCTGTAAACTGAAAAAACATGGACTCGTTGTTGGGAGGCTTTAATTGATCGCCACCCTTCGCAAAGCCGGGCCAGCCACCGCACGCAGGACTCGCCTTTTGCTGACAGGTGTTTCAGCGTCAAGCTTCTTCTCCGGCGGTGCTTGCTTCCTCTGCTGGCGTGAGAAAGCTCTGCGTTACGAGCCAGGCTGGCCGGCCGGACAGCCGAATAACCAAACAACCGAGCAAAGCAAACGGCCGAAAGCTCCGTCGTCTCGAGCAATCGCCTCCGACTGGAGACGGCGAGGCAAATGCACGCCTCCCCCCACCCACTCGAGCGAGGAGGAGGAGGAGGAGAGCCGGGATCCAACATGCCCAGAACCCGCGTAGCCACCTTTTTCGCTTGTGCGCTTGTCTTGCGTCGCCCCTGGATGTATGTCCAACGAACGAGTTTGATTTTGTGCGCGGGTGGTAAACACTCGATTATGACAGCAAGACAGGCGCGAGCGAGCTGGACAACGTGGCGTCAGAGGCGGGAACTATGATATACCTCTTGGTGTGCATGCTTGCGGACTTCGATCGAGCGTCTCGCGTACTGTTTGCATACCTTTTGCAAGTGAGGCATCGAGTGCGGGAGGTGTATGCGTAACAAGGATAGCTTCTGCTGGTATGATGTTCGTCGCGAAGCTTTTGGCTGTCGCGGATGCTTCCGAAGCTCGAGGTGAATGGAGCCTTGTGGAGCAGCACAGTCTCCACAGGCATACCCGCTCTTTCGCTGCCATTGTGACTGGGGGTGGGATGCTTCCGTGGCTCCAGAGAGCCCGACCAACTCGGGCGGATTGCGAATGCTTCGCGCGCGCGATGTTGTGACCGTTGGAGTGGCTCGGCTCTGGCGAAAAGGTGGCTACAGAGCGCATCCCCCTTTCGTGATTCGCCTCTTTCGGCGTCGCTCGAGCCGCTTTTTTACTACCAGAGCAGCAACAGCGAGCCGCAAGCGAGTGACCAAGCGAGAGATGACCGAGAGTGCACGCTCTGCGTATTGCTTAGGTTCGGCCGCTGCCAATCTTATTGCGTCGCAGCAGAGTTTGCGTCCCCCTGGGACTGCAGACAGACAGACAGACGACAGGCTCCACGAAGCGTTTCGCCCAAGAACAATGGTAACCAGGTCAGCCGAGCACTCGTGGCACCCTTCACAGAGTCGCTGGCCAACTCCTCCGGGTCCGATAGCAGTGTCGCCCTTCGATGACCTCAATGTCCTGGACAGCGCACTTGATGATCTCTGTGCGAAGTCGACACTGTAGACCCGCTCGGCACTCGTTTTGCTTCCCACGACCTCCGCCTGCCTGTCCTTCGGGCCTCTACATTTCGCAAGTCGCCCGCCCGCCCTCTTGCCGCTGTGTCCACCGCCTTCTGCTTGTCTGTGTGGGACAGCCAGCCAGCCAGCCAGTCAGCAAGCAAGCAAGCAAGCCAAAGAAGACAAGAACGCCTGCCGCGTTGGAAAACAAAGAACAAACGCGACGCCTGCTGATAGATGATACAGTCGCTTCGTCCGATGGCCGTGCCATGCAGAGCCAGGAATCGGGGCGAAGAAATCCATTGCTTTCAGCCGCCTGGGTGGCGGCGTCATTCCAGGCCATTGCACACCCCAGCTGGGCTCCTTGTTGTCGGTCACGCTCTATCTATCGTCGTAGTTTTGTGTGTTGACTCGGTCACGACGCCCGGTAACCTCATCAACTGGCGACACGAGCGAAAAAGCTCACCCACCCCCACACACACACCTCGGAGCCGAAAGGCATAACCCCCCGGTCTGTCTATCCCAATCGCCATACAAACAGCCAGTGAAGCACCACACCAAAGTGGGAAACGCCACTCCCGCTTCTCTTCTCCAGGCGGCTGGTTGTAATCGGCCCATAATCGGCCGATTGCAGCACTCACGCATTCCCAGAGGTTAAATCGGCTTTGGGGACAGAGCGCGTCCGTCCCTCCTCGCGTCTCGCATTGACGAGTCCCCCTTTTGCGTTTCGCACAGTCTCACCACCGCGCCAGTCCTATCACCACGGGACAAGAATCCTTCCGAGAGATCACTGGGACGGAAATCAGTGCCACATCAAAAGGTCCTCTCACTCCTCAAATTAAAGCCACGAGCGCAGAGCTCGAGCGCCTGATCCCCCGACCATTTCTCTAGTGGCGCCCGTGCAGATCCACAGCTCGACTACCGCCATGTCCACGACGTTCGCCTCGCTTCCCCCGCTCGCCAATGCGCTCCCGCTGCGCCCGCCTCCGGCTCCAGTGACGGTCCCGACCACGAGTACGACCACGGGCCACCGCTTCCGCGAGCCGAGCCAGGACCGTCCGTTCCTGTGCCCGTTCCCGAGCTGCGCGGGGCGCTTCCACCGCAAGTTCACGCTGCACGAGCACCTCAAGACGCACACGGGCGAGCAGCCGCACCAGTGCCCCATCGC
>JAASFQ010000998.1:0-11317 GCA_023333845.1 Globisporangium polare | reverse complement strand
TACAGTCCCGGTACGGAGCCAGCTGTCTGGGGCCTTTGCTGCTGGCGTGCGGTGAACCAGCAGCAGCGAAAGAAGTCGGCGCGTGGTTTCCGACAGATGGCTCCGTATTATTAGCCAGTGCGGAGCGCACCCGCCAGTCACAGAGCAGCCGGCCAATGGGGGGAAGCGAATGGGCAGCTCGCTTCTACTGTCGTCCGTCCACAACGGCGAGCGACCTGCAGCGGATCGCCATTGCGGCGAAGTAAGCGACGAGATAACCAATCCACACGGCCACCGACCGGCGCTCGCTCTTGGGGAGCAAGCGAGACGCCCCACAGTCAGCTAAGCACACCCACACGCGCGGCGCCGTCGACGTCTTCGTTAGTCGCCGGTCTGCGTCGGCGCGAGCTGTACGTATTAAGCAAGCTGTACGCAGCTTTCCACGCCCGTCCGCACGGCGTAGAAGCCACTCGCAAAAGAAAGCCAGGACAGCCGCGAGTCAATCCATAAAAATTCCCCACCCAGCAGCAGCAGCAGCAGCATGGCGGATTGGAGATCCCCGGGGAGCTCCAGTCCCTGGAGCAATTACCAATCCATGGGTCCGGACGACGTGGACACTGAAGGCGAGAATGTCGACGGCCGCAGTCCGCAAGGCATTAAACCGCAAGGTATCGAGCTGTACAACCCACTCGAGCTCGGGCTGCAGCAGCGGCCGCAGCCACGCGCGCAGAGGTTCTCGTCCCACACGCCGTCCCGCCCCGACGCGCGGCTCCACATCGACGACCTGCGCGAGAGCCCGATGTTGAGGAGTGACCTCATCAGTCTTGAGTCCAACCCACGAGCCCCGATCGCCCAGGACCATCTGCAGCCGCAAGCCCAGACCCAAGCCCCGCCGCTACCGCCGCCGCGGCCCCACCGACAGTCGCAGTCCTCGACGGATGCGGTGGGCGGCAGCTTCGTGAACCAGCTCGTGGCCGGGATCTGGCAGCCCAAGCGCGCGGCCTCCGAGCCGCAGATTGACGAAGAGCTACAAGCGCAGTATGCGCAGCAGTACACGCCACAAGCTCAAATGCAGCAGCAAAACGCTCAGCAGCAGCAGCGGCTGTCCAACACGCGGACGTTCGAGGACATGCTCCCCCGGAGGTCCCTGCTCGTACCGTCGCCCACGGAATTCGACATCGGTCGACACACGCTCGATCCCGAGGAACACCTGCGGGAGCCGCGCGTGACGAGTCCGAGCATGCGCAACCTTCAGCAGTTCCGGCCCGTCCCCGTGCCTCCCGGAGCGGTGCCGACAGCGCCCAGCTCCTCTTCCGATGGAACTGTCCCACGATCCACAAGAGTAGAAGGTAGACACAGCCGACCGACGACGACGACCACTCGACAGGAGCCTGGCGAGCGGTCCCGCGGCATCTCGACCGCCACGAGCTCGTCACGGGAGGACCCGAACGCCGCGTCGCGGGCCACAGCCGTCGAGCGCGCGCACCGGATCTTCGCGACCAAGCAGGTGCGCTTCGAGGACTCGTGGCACACCGACATGTGGATCTACATGTACGTCTCGCCTTTCCATCCATTATGACAAGGACTTGTACAGCTTCTACGGAGTGGGCTCACGAACCTTCACTTCTTATCATTATGTGGCTGGCTACAGGAAGAACGCGCACCCGTTCATCGGCATCTTCGGCGCCCACCGGTGGCATCCGTACAAGCGCCGCGACCGCGTCGTCGTGCTGCTCGTGGCTCTGCGTACGTTATCCTTACACTGCATCCTCATCAGCCGCCTGGTCTGTGTGCTAACCTCCCTTCCTGCCTGATCTTGTTGATTCTCTCTACAGTGGTGATGTTCCTGTGCTGCGGCATGTTTGCGACCCAGAAGTGCTGCAACGTGGTGCTCGACACGCCGATCGCCGTTGTCGACCGACGACTCGCCAGCAGCTCCGTAATGTCCTCAGGCGTGGCGTACCACTGCACTGCATTCAACGGTACATGCGAGAGCAACAACAACGGCGATGAACTGCCGTCGCTCTGTACGGAAGGCTCGACGTGCAGCAGCGTCTCGGGACAGAGCGGGAAGCAGTGCGCACCGCTTGTGGCAGCAGCCTCCTCGCGCTCGTGTGGTGGTGATGGGTCCAATGCTCTCACGTGCCCCACGGGCTGGACCTGCGACGCATCGACCCACAAGTGCGCGCCGTCGTCCTCGCTTGTCTGCTACCTGCCACGAACAACGTCATCCTCGGCTGCTGTGAGCTTCGCTGCTGAGGGCAGCAACGGCAACAGCGGCAGCGGTGGGCTGACGGCCATCGAGGCGATCTTTGGCATCCTTATCATCGCAAACGGCAACTCGACAACATCAACGAACAACAGCAGCTCAATCCATGGCAGCTCCAGTGGGAGCTCCTCGATAGATACGACGCCAACGCCAACACAGAAAGCAGCAGCTTCGACCACGCAGTCGATCTCCGTGGCGCTCACGAAACCCACGGACGGCGGCGTCTACAGCGTCGCGTCGAGTGTCCCCATCGAGTGGACGGTGAGCGCGCTCTCCGGTGGTGAGCAGCCGCTCAAGACCTTCACGGTCGATTTCAGCGCCGATGGGACGACGTTTGCCACGATCGCCAGCGACATAACGGCTTCATCGTCTTCGTCGCCTTCTGGCAGTGGGACGACGAGCGCCTCGGTCTTCCACTACGACTGGAAGCTCAACAACAACGCGGCGCTGCTGTGTACCAAGTGCGTGCTGCGCGTCTGTTCCACCGTCGGTAGTGGCAGCAGCAGCAGCGTGTGCATCCGCTCGGACGGCGGCGAGACAGCCACCACCGGCTCCAGCAGCAGCTTCGTGGTCACGAAGACCTCGAGCGCGGCGCAAAAGGGCATCACGTTCCGCATCGTGCGCGAGATCCTCGAGTGCTCCTGCGGCCTCTCGCACGCAGCGTCCTTCGTGGAGTTCTCATACCTGATCGCGCTCGCGCTTCCCTTTGCCGTGCTGCTGCTCGATCAGCTCGTGACGTTCTACCTGGACTCCAAGCTCGGTGGGCTTTTCGCGCGTCGTGGTGGCCCCGTGACCCCACGCCTCTGCTTCTACGGACACCATAGCGCCAACCGCGTCGGCCGCGTGCTGCTCGTGCTCATCCTCGCAGCTGCGTGCGTCGGCGCTGGCATCCAGCTCGCGCAGGTGAACGAGGCCAACTTCTACAACCAGAAGGGCAAGATCGTGCTGCTCTGGGCCGCGATGTTCGCGCTCTGCGTGCTCATCGGCTTCATCTACTGCAGTCTTCTGCTCCTCGCGCTCTTCTCGCTGCGCTGGAAGTTGGAGCTCGCGCACAAGAGCCCCGTAGGACCAAGGAACGACTTCCAGCGAGCGACGCCGCTGCTCGACGACAACAACAACAATCATCGGCAACAGCAGAGAAGGGCCCCACTGTCTGAGTTGATAGAGGAAGACGAGGACGAGAGCTGCCGCAGTGCGGCCATGCTGGGGGCTTTGTAGCCAACCAACCAACCAACCAGACCGACCGAGAGGTTGGGTGTCAATGTGAATGTGAGTGTGTATTTAGTTGTCAAGAAGTTTGTGTCTACAGAACCACAACAAATGAATCCCACGCGTCTATTTAATTTGGACATGTCGTTCCTTCGTGGAGACAATCAAAATGGAACAGCAGCCCGTCCACATCTTTTTTTGTCTCTCTCTTGTGGACACTCGCTCTCTATCTAGTGCGAGACAAAGTTCTTGATGACGGTTTTGCGGTACTGGCGCGTGTGGCTCATGTCCTCGCCGTTCGCGAGCGAGTTGACGACCGAGAGCTCGCCGCGCAGGTCCATCTCCATCTTCGTCTTGAGCTCCGCGCCGTGAAAGCCTTTGCCCATGAGGTACGCGAGCTTGGCCACGCACGCCTCGATCGTCATGTCGAGCGACGTGATGACGCCCATGCGCAGCAGCTCCATGCCGGTCGCGTACGTGTCGAGCTGCGTGCGGCCCTGCACGCACTGCGTTGTGATCGTCACGGGGATGCTCGAGTCGATCGCGCTGCGCACGAGGCGCAGGAAGCCGTCCTTGCGCAGCGGCGCGTTGCCCGTGCCGTAGAGCGCGAAGACCACGGCCTTGCGCGCGTTGTTGTCCTTCCGCTCGTTGTGGCGCTGGATGTACGCCTCGATGCAGTCGTCGTCGAAGCCCGGGACGAGGTGGAAGACGCAGATGTTGGTCGCCAGGTCCGTGAAGACGCTGAAGCGCCGGCGCGGGTACGGCAGGATCAGCGCCTGGTCCACAGTCGTCTCGACGCCCGTGAGCGCGAGCGAGGGGAAGTTGGGCGACTGGAACGCGTCCACCGACATGTTGGCGATCTTGGTCGTGCGGTTGCCGCGCAGCAGCTTGTCGTTCGAGTAGATGCACACCTCGGGGATCGCGAGGTTTGCGGCGCACATGACCGACATGATGAGGTTGCGGCGCGCGTCGCTGTGCGGGTAGTGCAGCGGGATCATCGCGCCGGAGATCACCACGGGCTTGCCGAGGTACTCGAGCATGAAGCTGAGCGCCGAGGCCGTGTACGCCATCGTGTCTGTGCCCTGAAGCACGACGAAGCCGTCGTAGTCCCAGTAGGCGCTCTCGATCTCGCGCGCGATGCGCCCCCAGTCCGCGGGGGACATGTCGGACGAGTCGATCGGGTCCTTCCACTCGCTCACGGTCACCTTGGGCATGTTCTCGAAGAGGAACTCGTCCATCTCGCTGATCTTCTTCTCGAGGAAGCCGCTCGACGGGTGCAGCACGCCCTCTTCGTCCGGCACCATGCCGAACGTGCCGCCCGTGTAGATGATGAGGCAGTGCGCGCGCTCGCTGCTGGCCGAGCCCACGGCCGAGCTGCCAGTCGTCATGACGCTGTGCGGCGTGCCGCAGGACGCGTGGGTCGGCGGGCTCTTGGCGAACGACACGGGCACGGGGTCCACGCCGCTGCCGCCGGCCGTGAGCGACATGGCGCTCAGCTTGCGCGCGATGGGCACGGGGCTGCTGGACGCGTCGCCGTGGTTGGCGCTCGCAAGGCGCGGCTCCACGCCGAGCGTGGCGAGGTCGTCGGCCATGGCTTCTGATGGGTGTGGTGTGTGTGTGTGCGGCTGTTTGCTGTTTGAGCAATGCGTTTTGGTTTGCGCGGTGGATGGTGACGCACATGATAAGCCGAAACGAGCGGCACAAATGAGACAAAGCGGTAAAGTTGCGCGAAGGTGAAGCGAGCGGGTGGATGGGTCGCACAGTGGGACAACCTCGCCACTCGCGTCACGTTCGCGCAACAACGGATACTGATAGGTGTTGAAGTTGGGTTTTGGCCAATCAGCGCGAGCGGAAGGTGTACTGTAGCGGATGCAGTAGCTGCTGTCGTGCACTGTATCGCATCCAGCTGATTCGAGCCTTGGTACCAAATTTCGACTTGGTACAGTATCAACACTTGGTATCAACTTGAAGTACCACCGCGCCTCGTTCCCTCGAAAACTCTCTTGGCACCAAAAGTCCCCTCCACACTTCGCAAAGCAAGTTTAGCAACAGAGAGAGCCAAGATGGACGACAGGAGATACGTGGATGGCGTGACGCAGGACCTGACGCAGCGCAAGAGCGACTTCTTGCTCAAGGTCGCAAGCCTGTACGTCGCGTTTATCGCTTCTGTGTCCGCTACCCGCCAACTGTGGCGTTCACGGCCGTGTGCCTGACTCCCTGATACTCTCTTCTCACACGAACAGTCGCAAGGTGCTGACGGAGCTCGAGCTCGATGGCGCGGTGCTGAGCTACTCGCACAACTTCGCGTGGCTCACGGGCGGCGGGCGCCTCTTCATCAACATGGCGGTCGATGGTACTGAGCGCTGTTTCCCCTGTGTGTACATGCGTGCTCGTGCCAACTCACCCATGTGTGGAAACTGTTGCTGCTGTGTGCGATGGTAGTGGGCGTCGGATCGCTCTACGTGGACGCGACGCAGGTGGTGCTGCTCACGAACGAGATCGAGGGCCACCGCCTGATCAGCGAGGAGCTCAACGGTCTGCAGGGCGAGATCAAGCTCCACGAGTACCCGTGGTACGCTGCGCAGAGCGCCTCGGAGCTCGCCAAGACGCTCGCAGGGAGCGACCGTGTGGCTGTGGACACGACGAGCAGCGCGCTTGAAGAGCGCATCAGCAAGCTGCGCGTGACGCTGACCGAGCACGAGATCGCGTTGTACCGCGCGTTGGGCAAGGACTGCGGACGCATCATCGCGGACGTGGCGCGCGGCATTCGACCGAGCATGACCGAGTTCGAGATCACGGCGCAGCTGTCGGAGAAGTCGTACGCGGCGGGGATCACGCCCGTGGTGCTGCTGGTGGCGGCCGACGAGCGTGTGGACGCGATCCGCCATCCGCTACCGACGCCCAAGCGCGTGAAGAACAAGGTGATGCTTGTGCTCTGCGGCCGCCGCGCCGGGTTCATCCTCTCGGTCACGCGCATGGTGTACATCACCACGACGCCACACGCGACGATCCCGGCGGACCTGTTGCGCCGCCACGAGGCTGCGACGTACGTGGACGCGCTCGTGATCGCCAAGACGGTGCCTGGGGCGGTCGCGAGCGACCTGTTCAAGGAGATCCAGGATGCGTATGCGGCCAAGGGCTTTGACGGCGAGTGGAAGCTGCACCACCAGGGCGGCTGTGCGGGCTACCAGAGCCGCGAGTGGATCGCCAACCCGGTGCTGCAGCGGGTGGTTGGAAAGAACCAGGCGTTCGCGTGGAACCCGTCGGTGACTGGCACCAAGTCGGAGGACACGGTGCTGATCCAGCAGAGTGCGAGCGGCAGCGTGACCCACGAGGTGCTGAGCGCGTCGCCCAACTGGCCCGTGATCGAGCACACCATCGATGGCGTCACGGTCGCGCGTCCGGGCATTCTGCACCTCGCTTTTTAAGTCGGGAGAAGTGTGTCTGCGGAGCCGGGTGGAGGTGCATGCCTTGGAAGCCCATGAGTTGTGCGCAGTGTCATTGCATTTCGACCAAGCCAATCTGTGCAAATTCCATGTTGCTTTGGGCACATATCTGATACTGAGCCATTCTCTGTGTGAAGTTCATCTATCAAGTGGATCGCACATCGCGAGCTCGCGCGGGTGAAGGAGCAAGGCGAAGGCAGTCGGCGACCTGCAGTCACACACTCCTCGTGGAGTGATGAGAGGAGACTGTCGAGAGAGCCGATCTTTAGCGGCAGCGTGTTGCGATGCCCAACGCCATCATTCGGCGCTTTCTCGAATGCCCAAATTATCGTGATCGCCTGAGAAGATCGCTAGGTCACCATGAGATACCAAAGGACCAAATAATTCGTTCGCGACCTATTTTGGGTCAATACTCTAAGAGCACCTGACAACCTCGGAGTGGGCATCCCCGGGAACCGGAGCTCTAAGAGCTCGGGTGGGTTTGAGTTTGTGTTCGTTCTTGAGGAAGATGTTGCGCGCGGCGTTCACGTCTCGATCCATCCTCAGCTCACACTTTGGGCAGCAGAAGACCTTCTCGTGCGTGATGGTGCGGTTGATTCTCCCGCACCGTGAGCATGTCTTCGTCGCTCCATCATCTTCTTGAACTTGTAGTGAGACCACGTCAGCATTGCGCGCGAACACTTGCTGGATATCCTTTTTTGCTTCGAGGTCATGTCGGACGTCTGGAGCGACGGCAGAAGAACTTCATTGCAGTTCTTCGACAGCCAGCTCGACACCTTCTGGTGCATGTCTGCGATCATGGCCTTCACGCGTCGGAACATATGATATATGCGCTTGTTCTGCCGGCGGCGCTTCCGCTTCTTGCTCTCCTTGGTTCTTCGTGAGGTTTCTCGGTCGATCTTGAGGCAGCGTCGGAAGATCTCTTCTTTCCTATCATCAACACCCAGCGTCACGCCGTCGGGGTCATACATCGTGATGAAGCTACGCACACCCGGGTCGATCGCACACGTTCGACTAGATGCCATCTGCTCGAACTCTCGACTGCGTGGAACGCCGAGGTAGAACTTTGCGGCTCGAGTTCGCTGGAGTCGGAGGGCGAACTCGAACTCGGGTAGCTCCTGCTTGATCTTCATTCCTTCATACTCCGCAAAGCCAAAATACGTTGGAAAGAACCGCACGTATCCAACGCTCGACGTGGTGTCTCTTGCTCGAAGTTCGATCGTCGACGAGTTGTGTTTTCTGGACTTGAACTTGAGCGCCGAAAACGGTGTCTTCTTGTCTTACTCCCGGAGTTTCTTGAATACCTCTTTTGACGACTTGTGCGCTTTCTCGTAGTCTCGGTAGGTGGAATCCATGACTCCTTCCGGAACTTCCAAGTGATACGCGGGGAGGTAGTTCGCCAGTGGGTGCTTCTGGGAGATCGGACGATACTGTGCAGCTCGCTCGGTCTTTGTGATCTTGTAGCAGTCTTCACGGGATACCTCGACGAGCTTGTTGTAGATCGTGCGGTGGATGCCAAACATCTTGTTCAGGAGCTTCACTTGGGTCTTAGTCGGATACAGGCGCACTTTCAGCATGCTGTTCACGGCCTTCTTTTCGTCCGTTGGTTCGCTTGGAGCAGGATACGAGCGAGATGGTTGCCTGACACTATCCGCTGCTTGTAGCTCGGTGATGTTGTTGAGCGTGAACCACGACTTGCCCTCGAGTCGCGCCGAGCTTGCTGGAAGAGACGTGTCGTGGTCCGACGGCAGCCATATCTCTTTTGCGCGCGCTGGCACGGACGTTTTCCACCACGATGGGAGGTCTAGCGAGTCTTCTCGTTCCGGTTCGCTGTCGGACTCTGGGACGATCTCGTCACCTGGAGCTACGAGTAGTTGCTTCCGAGAGCGCAGACTCGCGAGTCGAGGTGTGATGCCTCTTCTAAATCCGAGTCGTCTGGTGGTCGCTTGCGCTTGCTCGACTTCATCGCTGGAGAGTGGAGTCGAGAGTGAGCGATCTGCTGGCAGAAAAAAGAAAGAGAGTGGTGCATGTGCGTCTTTCTTGATATATGTATCGGCGACGATGCACTTGATGCTAGTTTGTCGAAGTGCAACTTGTATCCATCACTGACACTCTTTCTCTGCTTTGACACGTGGACTGCTCGCATAGGTCACCTCTGCTTGAATGGTGGCTGGCGCAAGCGCAGCTGCTGTTTCCTAACTTTGACAAAAGACGTGCACTTGGGCATCTTGTGCTGCTGTTCGCTTTGATACCAATGTTGGCTATGTTGTGCATCAATGTGAACCAACTTTGACCATGTTTTTCGGGGAACAAAACTGCACAGCTTCGTGCAAAAGCGTGTAAAATTGGTATCTCTCGAGCGGTGTTGTTTTGGTCAAGCAAGCACAAATAAAAGCATGACGCATCATCGTGATCTCGAAATGATTCTGGTGTGATTCGGCCGTGATTTCCAGATGATTCGTCGTCCAGCGCAAAGTGCTTTGGGTGAGCGAATAATACGATTCTTTTTTCAGCTTCAAGTGTTTCGGTTTTCGCTTTTGTTTCCAGCCATGACGATCAAAGATAGTTCGTGAGCCATCGCAGCATGAGCCAAGGGGACCAGGCGCGCTCGCTCGAGCGCACGGGCGCGTGGCCGGACAGCGGGAACTTCGCGGTGCTGGAGTCGCAGCTGTCGCCGGCCTTCAGCACCAGCGGGGACTTCTCCCCCAGCGAGAGCAGCTTCCCGTACATGCAGGAGGTGTCGTCTTCCTTCTCAGGACTTGCGAATGGCGACGACGACGACGACGACAACGAAAACCAGCAGCAGCAGCAGCAGCAGCGCAGAGACTCGTTCTCATCCGCATCGGCAGCTGCACTATCGACCGGTGGTGCTGTGAAGCGCAAGCTGGGCGTGTTCTTCCGCCTGAACGCCGTGCAGCGCACCATCTCGGCCGCGATCCTCGCGCCGCTGGTCACGGTCTTCATCTGGCAGTCGCCCGCGTTCGCCACGGCCACGGTCTGCAGCTTCATGACCAGCGCATGTTTGTACGAGTACTCGTGCATAGCGAACCGCATCCAGCTGCATCTGCTCATTAAGCTACAGGCGATTGAGAACGACAGCCCGCTGCTGGGCCGCCGCCTCGCGTGCCACGAGAGCGCCACGTCGCACATCACCACGCGCAACAACGAAAGCAGGACGGCGGCGCCCGAGGCCGAGCCGCGACGCAGCAGTTTCAAGCTTCAAGACAACAGACCGAGTACTATGCGAGGCCGGACGTCGTTTCCTCAGTCCTCTCGCAGCCTCAGCACTGATACCAGAGATCCAGCAGCTGCGGCGACCACAGCAGCCGCCTCAGACGCGACGGACAAGGACCTTCGAGGCTTCGAGGCGCAGCTTCAGCTGCCGCACTGCGCGGTGACGGGTCTAGCCGGGCGCTTCTTCGGCGGCCGCGAGTGGCTCGCAGCGTGCGTCGTGTCGCTGTCGCTGTCGGCCGTGATGTCCGTGGCCTTCCTCTCGCTGGGCTCGCTCATCCCGCAGCTGCGCGACACGGATTTCTACGAGTCGCGGTACTTCTACGCGATCGCCACGGACTTTGTCGCAGTGCTTTGCGCGTGCTACACCCCCAACTGGCGCTACGCAGCGGTCATCTCGATCGAGAACGTCGTGTTCACGATCCTCACGATGCACTCGACCATCTGTCCGATCAACCAGTTCAGCTGCGGGCTGTCGGTCGAGCCGGGACAGGTGCTCCTCGCTGGCATGCTCGTCGTGCTCTTCTTCCGCTTCACGACCAGCCGCACGGGAGTGGACGCGTTCCTCAACTTCACGCTCGACATGCTCGGGTACGTGTACATCATCGGCAGCCTGTCGGTGCTGGTCGCATTCGTAGACGATAAGAAGAAGACTATGTACCGCAAGCTGCTCATCGCGCTGCTGTTTGTCGTGTGGGCCTCGGACACGGGCGCCTACATCACGGGCAAAGTGCTCGCGTGTCTAAAGTACCGGAACTACAATCCGCTGGCAGCCCACTTGTCCAAGAACAAGGACTACGAAGGCACGCTGGGGGCCATCCTCTTCGGTGTCGCAGCCATGATGACTGCGTCGGACTTGCTCGACGTCCCAGGCTCAACCGGCACGAAGGTCGTGTTCGCAGTGCTGGCCGTGGTCATCGGACGGCTGGGCGACCTCTTTGAGAGTTTGTTGAAGCGTGCAGCGGGCGTGAAGGACTCGGGAAAACTGATCCCAGGCCACGGTGGCGTGCTCGACCGCATCGACGCGCTCATGTTCGCGGCGCTGGTCTTCGCCCGCTACTACGCCGTGGCTGTGGGCGTCAAGCATGATAAGACGCAGTGACTTCGAGTCGCGTTCAGTGATCGATTGTTCGGAGGTCATCGCTTCTCTTATCTGTTCGCATATTTGTGCGAACATGGAGCG
>JAASFQ010000997.1:0-11317 GCA_023333845.1 Globisporangium polare | reverse complement strand
GCCTGGGCGCTCTACATGGCCGCCTCGCTTCCGGAGTAACCAGCCAGCAGCGAACTGCAGCAGCCTGCTTCTCCTGGTTGTGCGTGAACTTCCAGCGACAGAGCGTTGACTGCCAGCTGAATTCTGATCTCCAGTTGTGTGCCTCTTGCATGGTTCTTCTTCGTTTCCCCTTCTGCCATTGTTGCCCCTTTCGTCTGGAAACAACTCGAAATACTTGCAGCAACTTCGCTTCGCATTCTTCACTTCGTCTTGAGTTGCTGATGGAGTTCACTTGGCGCTTCTGATGGCCATTGGTGCTGATGGTGCGTCTACGTGTGCACTCTCTGCACACCCGGATGGTTCTCATTCCGCCCACTACTTGTGGTCGACGCTCAGAGATCACACCTGACGACTGGAACCTGAACAAAATGAAGCGGCAAAGGCGTCGAGTAAGAAGGCAAATAGCAAACAAATGTAACAGAAAGACGCGCAGATAAAGCTTCACGATACGTACCCACGAGTCGGCGACTCATGTGATGCTGTGTGCACGTGATCTAGACGCACGCAGGCGCTCGCGATGCGGCACAGGCAGGGCGTCGACGCTGCCGTCCTTGGCTCTTTTCATTTTCCCCAAAAGCCATTTTCATCTTGGCGTTTCTGGAGTCTGAATCGTAAATCGTACTTTTAAGGGGCACTCGTCACAGTGTGACCTTGTGTAAGTTCGAGTTTGAATGCGTTTGTGCCACAACCGGACCGACCCTTGGCCCCCTGTTGGCCGTGGGGACGGTGGCAGCAGCCAAGATTTTGCCTGTTTTTCTGTGGTGATAAATCTTCTTTGGCCCGACGGACGATCAATACAAGCGAGCGCCAGCGACCATGATGATGGTGAGCGGCTACGCTGGGCAGCGCCCAGTGAGGGGGAGACGTGTGTCTATGTGATAAGTACTGACGCCTCCTATTGTGTACGTGTGTGCCTTTGACGAGAGCAGCAACCGCAGATTATTCTGCTCAAGGAGGGCACGGACACGAGCCAGGGAAAAGCGCAGCTCATCAGCAACATCAATGCGTGCCAGGCCGTGATGGAGGCCGTGCGCACGACGCTCGGACCGCGTGGCATGGACAAGCTCATCCATACCGGAGGCAAGGTGCGTGAGACGCGTACAGGGCAACGACGCATGTGAATATGAAGGAGGCAAGTGGTGGCAAATGGATCGCTAATGTTGGCTTCTTGGATGCTTGTTTCTCTCTTTGCAGACGACGATCTCGAACGACGGCGCGACGATCATGACGCTTCTGGACGTCGTCCACCCTGCCGCGAAGACTCTCGTCGACATTTCGCTGTCGCAGGACGCGGAAGTTGGCGACGGCACCACGTCGGTCGTGCTTCTCGGCGCGGAGTTCCTGCGCCAAGCTAAGCCGTTCATTGAGGAGAACATGCACCCGCAGCTCATCATGAAGGTACGCCATTGATGGTGTTGTATTTATCTATGCTTCGGTGAGTTAATCAGACTCTATTGCATACCACAGAGCTACCGCAAGGCCGGACAGATCGCCGTGCAGAAGGTCAAGGACATCCAGGTGCGCGTCGCGGACTCGGACATCGTCGGCCGCCGCCAGATGCTCGAGCGCGTCGCTGGCACCGCGCTGAACTCCAAGCTGATCTCCCGCCACAAGCCATTCTTCTCGCCAATGGTATGCGTTGAACCTTTTCTTGTCCTTCAACAACTTGCTATTCACGGTTGCTCACATGTGTACTCCTTCAATGCGCCTGTAGATTGTCGATGCTGTGCTGAGCCTCGACGACAACCTCGACATCTCGATGGTCGGCATCAAGAAGGTGCAGGGCGGCTCGGTCACGGACTCGTTCCTCGTGAACGGCGTGGCGTTCAAGAAGACGTTCTCGTACGCCGGCTTTGAGCAGCAGCCAAAGTCGTTCAACAACCCGAAGATCCTGCTGCTCAACGTCGAGCTGGAGCTCAAGTCTGAGAAGGAGAACGCCGAGGTGCGTCTCGACGACCCGGACCAGTACCAGTCGATCGTGGACGCCGAGTGGAACATCATCTACGAGAAGCTTGAGCTGTGCGTCAAGAGCGGCGCGCAGATCATCCTCTCGAAGCTGCCCGTGGGCGACCTGGCGACGCAGTACTTTGCGGACCGCGGCCTCTTCTGCGCCGGCCGTGTCGCACAGGACGACATGGAGCGCACGCTGCGCGCTACCGGTGGTGTCGTGCAGACTTCTGTGCACGATATGAACGAGTCGGTGCTCGGCACGTGCGGCCGCTTCGAAGAGCGTCAGGTTGGTGGCGAGCGCTTCAACATCTTCATGGACTGCAGCCAGGCGAAGAGCGCGACGATCGTGCTCCGTGGTGGTGCTGAGCAGTTCATCGAAGAGGCGCACCGCTCGGTGCACGATGCGCTCATGGTCGTGAAGCGAACGGTCGCGTCGGCCGCGGTGGTCGCCGGCGGTGGCGCCATCGAGATGGAGGTGTCGCGCCACCTGCGTCAGTACGCGCGCACGATCGAGGGCAAGGCGCAGCTGCTCGTGAACGCGTACGCCAAGGCGTTCGAGATCATCCCGCGCCAGATCGCGGACAACGCCGGCCACGACTCCACAGATATCCTCAACCGCCTGCGCCAGAAGCACTTCAAGGACCCGGAGGAGGGCAAGTGGTTCGGCGTCGACATCAGCACGGGCGGCATCTGCGACACGTACGAGTCGCACGTCTGGGAGCCCGCGGCGAACAAGATCAACTCGATCGCGGCGGCCACGGAGGCGGCGTGCCTAATCCTGTCGGTGGATGAGACAGTGCGTAATCCAAAGTCGGAGCAGCCACAGGGTGGTCCGGGCCAGGGCGGCGGCGCCCCCATGAGCGCAGCGATGGGCGGCCAGGGAATGCGCGGCATGGGCATGGGTGGCCGCGGTGGCGGTCTTGGCCGAGGTGTGCGCGCGTTCCGCGGCAAGGGCGGCGCATAAGTTCATTGCGTTTCTAGGCAGCTAGTAAAGTCGTCGAAGGGAGCGAGTGGTTTGGCGTACGTGCCTGCTGTTGGAGGCAGTTGATGACGCTCGCAGTCATCGTCTTTCCCGCTCCCTTCTCTTCCATACCCGCATCATAACACACATACACAACTTATTTGAGTAATTGGACAGCCACACACACGCACACACACCACAGCCAGCCGCATGAACAAGTGTTCGGTTGGGCTGCTGGCATGTTGGCGTTGGCGTCATTGCGTCTCTTCGTGCAGCAATGCACCGCGTCCCTTGTTGCGAGTGTGTTTTGACAAGGGACGCGTCCCTCGTTCGAACCCATGCTGAGCTTTTGAAGCGGGACGGCGGGAGAAACATGAAACGTCGCTCGAATCTTTTCACGCTCATCGGAAGATCGCAAGGGCAAAATGGAAACGGAAGGACAGGCGAGAGGGTCGGCGATGGCCCCTGGTCGGTCGCCACTTCCAAAGCTCTCCCCCCCTTGGCAGTGAGATCCAGCGGGCCACGAGCAGATCCAAAAACGCATCAAACATCATGTTGGGTACGTGTCTCTCTGTCTTTGGCTCTGACTAACGCGCTGCATAGAGCTCCTGGTCTCACGTGAACATGTGCTTCTTCGTCTGAACTCTTGGTGCACACCAGCTCGCATGCTCAAGCAGAACCGCGGGTTCATCGCCGGCGCCGGCGTGCTGTCGCTCGGCCTCGTAGCAGCCAATTTCTCTGCGGCCAAGCCCGCGGAGAGCGCGTCCACGTCGGACGTGCTCCAGGACATCTCCCTGCGTCTGCGCAACATCGAGAAGGACCTCGGCATCAGCGGCGGCGCGACTGCCAGCTCCAAGTATGACAACTACCCGGTGTTGACCCCCAAGCACCGCAGCTTGATGGCGAAGAACCTCACCCCGGAGATCTACGCGCGTCTCAAGGACAAGCGCACGTCCAGCGGGTACACGCTCGACCAGGCCATCCAGACTGGCATTGACACGCCGCACTTGGGTGTGGGCATCGTCGCCGGCGACGAAGAGTCGTACCAGACGTTCAAGGAGCTCATGGACCTTGTTATTGAGGGCTGGCACGGATACAAGCCGACGGACACCCACAAGGTGGATATCGACTCGTCGAAGATCAAGAACGGCAAGATCCCAGACGGCTACGTCATCTCGACGCGCATCCGCGCGGGTCGAAGCGTCCGCGGACTCGCTCTCCCACCTGGAACGACGCGTGGTGAGCGTCGTGAGGTCGAGCGTGTGCTCTCCAAAGCGCTGAGCAACTTGACGGCAGACCTCAAGGGCAAGTACTACCCGCTCGCTAA
The DNA here is from genome assembly GCA_023333845.1 of Globisporangium polare. NCBI lineage: Eukaryota > Oomycota > Peronosporomycetes > Pythiales > Pythiaceae > Globisporangium > Globisporangium polare. Next base: position 7,040 of record JAASFQ010000997.1, on the reverse strand, counting down.
GATGACCAAGGAGGAGGAGCAGCAGCTCATCGACGACCACTTCCTCTTCCAGAAGCCTGGCGGCGGTACTCTGCTCACGAACGCCGGCGCTGCGCGCGACTGGCCCGACGGCCGCGGCATCTTCCACAACGACCAGAAGACGTTCCTCGTCTGGGTCAACGAGGAGGACCACATGCGCGTGATCGCGATGCAGGACGGCGGCAACGTGCAGGAAGTGTTTGACCGCTTCAGCCGCGGCATCTCGGACGTCGAGAAGGTCGTCAAGGGCGAGGGCCGCGAGTACATGTACGACGAGCACCTGGGCTTCGTGTGCACGTGCCCGTCGAACTTGGGCACGGGCCTACGCGCGAGCGTGATGATCAAGCTCCCGTACCTGGCCAAGAACTCGGACCGCTTCTACGACCTGTGTGACTCACTTGGCCTCCAGGCGCGTGGTTCCAAGGGCGAACACTCGCCACCTGGCCCAGGCGGCGTCTACGACGTGTCAAACAAGGCGCGCATCGGCTACTCGGAGGTGGAGCTGCTGCAGGCCATGATCGACGGCATCTGGAAGCTCATTGAGCTCGAAGAAGACCTCAAGAAGGGTGTGTCAATTGAGAAGAAGGTCGCCGCGCTCAAGAAGTAGGTTCGTGCAATCGGAGCTGAGCTGTACATCCCGTGGCACATCCGCTTTCACTTGCCTCATTGCGGTGAAAGAGCGAGCGAGTGCCCTGTAGTTCACAACGTCGTGCGCATTTCTTCGGCATACGAACACACGGAGAGAAACATACAAACAGGAAGCATGATCGCGTCCGAAGAGCAATGGAAAGAGCAGAGAGGTACACGGGCGCGATGAATCAACTATAAAAACATATTGATTTCTCCTTTCTTCACGGCGTATCTCTCGGTCTCAGCAGTCCTCCTTGTGTCCACGTCGTGTCTTCTTCTTGCTCTCGCACACGTGCAGCACAAGCCAGCCAGCTTGCTCGCATACCTTCTTCACAAGTGGCTTTTTTACAGCTGCTTGATCGGCGACACGACCGGCTTGAAGTGCTTGACGATCTCCAGCACGGACTTGAAGCTGAACGGTTCGGTGGCAGCCAGGTCGGCGAGCACCTTGCGGTTGAGCTCGATGCCCGAACCGTTGAGCTCGCCGAAGAGCTTCGAGTAGGTCAGGCCCTCCTGGCGCGCGCCGGCGTTGATCTTCTGAATCCAGAGCGAGCGCATGTCCTGTTTCAGTAGCAAATACATTCGTTCGCAATGTGCATGTCAGTCACGAGCAAGCACAGCCAGTCGTAATAAGTAGCGCATCGCAACAGAGCCGCTGCAAGCCATGCAGCATCACCCGCAGTCTGCGAGCTTGGACAAGAGGGGGGAACGTACGCGCTTCTTCTGCTTGCGGTCGCGGTACTGGTACTGCAGGCCCTTCTCGACGCGGTTGATAGCCGTGCGGTAGCACGAGTTGGCGCGGCCGCGGTAGCCCTTGGCCATCGCCAGGATCTTCTTGTGCTTGGACCACGACATGCTCGCTCGATCACTTCGCCGCTTCTGTGAGGACGACCGCTTTGCTTTCTTCTTGTGGCACAGCAAATGGAGAGTCGTCCGTGGCCAAGAACCAAAATGCCAGATTTAGATAGTTTTACCCAATCGAGTATAAGATAAACGGAAAATGTAGTGTGATTGGACAAAAAGAAGCGACGGGTGAGCAGCTCCAAAACGACTCAACCGAGCGAGAGACAAGCAGACAGTCACAGAAGCCATGCATCTCGCCGTGAAACGCGGGGCTGCGAGCATGCGCCACCTGCGTACTCCGCTGCCGGGCACCGGCGCCATCAACAGCGTCGGCGCCTCGCGCTCCTTCAGCGCCAGCAGCTTCCTGCCGCGCAACTTCTTCAGCTCGTCGTCCGGCAGTGGCGGCAGCTCCAAGACTGCGTGCGCCGCCGCGTTCTTCCTCGATGCAAAGGCTGCGTGCAAGGGCAAGCGTTGTGCGCTTGGCAAGAACGGCAGCGGCATCGTCTCAGCGCCAGAGTCATGCGGAGAGGACTCGTTCTTCGTGTCGCCGAGTATCGTCGGTGTCGCGGATGGCGTCGGCGGGTGGAACGAGAACGGCGTGGACCCAGGCGAGATCTCGCGCAGCTTGATGCGAAACGCCAACGTGTTCGTGAAGAAAAACGCGGACGCGAATGTCGAGATCACGACGCAGAGTATCCTGGCGTACGCCTTCAAGCAGGCTCTCCTAGACGAGAGCGTGGAAGCCGGGAGTACCACGGCATGTATTGTGCGCGTGAAAGAGTCGGTCGCGGGCAAGCCGATCCTGGAGTACTCGAACCTCGGCGACTCGGGCTTTGTGATCATTCGTAACAGCGTGGTCGTGTTCCGCAGCAAGTTTCAAGTACGTACCATGGTATTGTGCCTGAATCGTTGTGGTGATTGCTTGGCTTGCACTGACCACAATGCTGTTCCTTGTGCACAGTACTATGGACGTGCTCCTTACCAGCTCGCGAAGATCCCGCCACGCTTCAAGAGCTACGGCGCGATCGAGAACCATCCACGAGATGTACGCTGCCTTATGGTCGCAATATTGCTCGTATTCATAGTCACTCTGACGATCGTGGTGCTCTTGCAGGCCGACTCGGGGGAGATCGAAGTCCAGGACGGCGACATCATCGTGCTCGCGACCGACGGCGTCTGGGACAACTTTGCGCCGAACCTCATGCGCGCGCCAACCTTCCAGCCGGTGAGTCCCTTACGTGCTATGTTTTGACTTTGCTGCTGTTGTCACACAGCTTAGCTGACGATTGTTGTTTATCTTGCGAAAATCTGTTAGCCTCTCGTGGCGTGGCGAAGAAACTGGCACTCGGAGGTCGCGGGGCTCGTGGACGTGGTGGCCGAGGACCCAGAGAACGCGGCCGCGAACGTTGTGAAAGCGTCCGTGCGCCACAACCTCAAGCCCGACGACGTCACGGTCATCGTCGCCAAGGTCGTGTCGCTAAAGGCGAAACTATAAACGCTGATTCATGAGGTGAGATCTTTTTCTTTTGGCGAAGCGTTCGTTGCCTCAATGAGCTCCATAGAAGTGTGTGGACCTGCCGCTCTCTGTATCGCTAGCACTTGAGCCACGATGACACAACGCCATCGACTAAGTGGGTATGTAGAGCATGCTGAGTGGGGGCTGGAGATCCGGACTGAGCATGGTGTCACGTCCATGGCGGTGTTGAGCGCAATTGGACAATCGTGCAAAATGATCTTTTACGGAAATAGCCATCAAGTAGTCACCTGCTAAGATATCATTTACCTTTTCGAAGTGAATGTAGATGTCAAAAGATATCGTTTTCATGTCTCCACATCGTACGTATCCGGCTGAATACGCATTATTCGAGGCTGCCTGGACTTGTAAATTGAGAACTGGGTGGGAAGAAGCGAGCGAATGATGATGATGCGCGCCGAGTTATTTGGCTTGGTCCATCCATCGCCCCAGCGTTGCACGGGTCAACCATACGTTCTCCAAGTGGCTCGGCATCTCGTCCTCACTCGAGCTGGCTTTTCTCCTTGCGCGTGCGCTGTGTGCACTCGCGCCGCTCTCATCATTCGCGACAACCGCAATCGCCGCTCAAGAGGAAGCAGCAAGCCTAACGAGCAGCTCCAGTCACAACGCAGTCGTGAAACCAGCGAGCTGCAGCAGTCGTCATCGCGCTCAGAAGCTGCTCACTTGCGAAGCATAATCATTGAGTGGCAGCGGCGGTGGCATCAATCAGCAGCCAGCGGACAGACAGACAGTCGCCTGTGCAGCTGAAACGGAAGCGCTTTCGCTTGTGGGTGGACGACGAGAAACAAAGACAGACAGAGGTGCGCGCGAGTCAACCAGTCGTGATTGTGGGTGCGATTGGGTCTTCTCGCCCGTGACGCCCGGCTTCCGCATTAACGCTTTCGCGACGACGACGATGATCGCGACACCCGAGATATCGACGGCGGCGCGGTCGTCCGCGCCACAGGTGCGCTTTGCAACTTCAACCCACACGATCTCGTCCACGTCGACAACCACGACCACAAGGCGGGTGCTGCGGCCGAGCGAAGCACCGCGCGGCCCGACGCAGTACCAGGCGCAGGTCAAGATGGCGCTGCACCAGCAGCTGCTCACGGCTGGCGAGCGCCGGCGCGTGGTCAACATGAAGCACGAATTCCACGACGTGGCGCACCAGGAGAACGGCGCACCCAAGTCCATGAAGGTGTTCAAGGGCGAGGCGAAGGACATCCTGCACGGTATCTTCATGGTGCTGCTGCTGCGCTTCCTGCTGGCGCTCGTGGTGCTGCTCGGCGCGATCGGTGGCATGGGGCTGCTCGTACTCATGCTCAAACATCCTGACACGTCGCTCTCGAGCTTCATGGGCGGCTATTTCCACTGAGAGTCAGAGAGAGACAACACTCTTCTTCCGTATTTATTTAAGAAGCGCCTTCAAGCGACCGAGCGCAAGCGAGCCAACGGCTGATGCAAAGCGCGTTGCGGAAAGAAACCAGCGTATGCCACCAGGAGAAGAGCGCGCTCATCGGCGTATTTCGAGTCCGTCTGTCTATCACGTCGAGCGAATCGCTGCCGTGTTGATGCTGCTGTCGTCGTTGCTGTCGTATTTATCAGACCCGCTCAGTCGCTTGTGATATTAAGCCAAGGCTCGTGGAAGAAATAACACGCCCCGCCATCGTCGGCATCATCTTCAAAAATTGCGGCTTGTACGCGTGTGTATTTGATATCCACCTTGTCATTCGTTCGTTCGCTTGTGTGTACGTTGAGGGGGCTCTTCGTGTTCCATGCGCATCGCTCTTGCGTTTTTCTTCATTTCTAAGCTTCGAGGAACGAGCGCGTGAGATAAATAGCCGCCGGATGCGACGGCAGCAGGTAGTGCGAAGTGGGCACCACCTGCACATCAATAAACACGCACCACCACCACCAATGGTTAGTTCATTCGTTCAGCTCCAGGCATTTTGTTCGCATAAAGATACGCGTACCGTGTGGCGGAACTCGCCCGGCAGCGTGGTCTCCTCGACCATGACGGTGCCGTCGTTCGGATAGTTGGCCTGGTTGAGCGGATTGAGGCTGAGCGATCCGGAGAGCACGAGCGGGTAGCACCGGCGAGGCAGCTTGCCCAGGCGCAGGTCCAGATCTTCAGGTGAGAGCTTCGCGAGCTCCTCGGCAGCGACACCACCGTAGCCTGCGACCCCAATATGCTTTTTCATGGACGCGTAGTAGCGAATCCTAGATTGAAATGACAGAAAGACGTTGTTGCCACAGTCAGGTTACCATAACGACAACAACGATGGTCAGCCCTTCACTGGGTCATTAGGATACAGAATATGAGAGCGAAAGACAAAGGCACAGTACCCGCGATTGGGCGGCGCAAGCATCACGATCTTGGACTTGGTGTAGTTCCAGTCCACGTAGCGGAACGCCTCCTGTGATAGCGGACATTGCGTAAGAACGTTGTATACACGTGAATGCGCAATGAGCGCATCGAGATAGCGAGTAGAGCTCTAGGTAAGCGCAGCATTTACCCGTAGCACCAGTGCGCCGTATCCGTGCGTCACAAAGTTGATGGCTTCGTCCGTCGTGTGTGGCTTTTGGCTTCGCAGGAACTCGCCGAGAGCTGTTGCAAGCACATTACATGGAGTGTTAGCTAGCACTGCCTGGCCATGGCCTACTAAGTGCAACAAATGCATGACCTTGTCCGGACGTTGCCAGATTCTACATGTAAAGAGTCAAAGCCAAGAATGCATCAGGAAGCTGCCGTTAGATCAGAGCAATTGAACGAATGAATGAAATGAGTCAACAACGGACCTGTGCTCGCGGGCTGTAGCGAAAAGGCTGCACATCGTGGTTCCGCCAGAGCTGGAGGTAGAACTCCAGCGGCAGCAGCGGCAGCCTGCCGCCGTAGAGGTCGTGCACCGTCACGAGGATGCCACGAGCCAGGGCGGCTCCGCGCCGTCGGTCGATTGCAGCGCTCGCCATCTTCACTCACATCCGCACAATGTTCAACGACGGTGAGGTGAAATATTCAGACGACGTTCGTGCAACCTCCGTTGTATGTGCGTTTGAGGACCTCACCCGATTTCCGGTACTACCGGTATTCCGACATCCAAACTCAATCATGAATTATTTGCGGGAAACGACGGGAAAACGCGCCACCAGTTCATTTGCTTTTCAATCGAATCGAGTGTCTTGAACTCAAATATCAGGAAATGATACCTTCGATTAATATCGGGCAAAACAACAGTGGCTTGAAAGAGACCAGGCCGAAGCGAGGTCTGTTGCATACTTCTATTCGGATATGTTTGGTTCGGATTGCCTCGCCATTTGGAACTCCCTGACGGGACTACCACAATGATTGGCAAAATGACCAAAAGGTGAGCTTCCTGGCCACTCTGATAACTCAAACACAACACAGGTCGCGTTCAACGTGAGATAGCTCAAGCTTTTATTCCAGAATGCAAACTATCATCATATATATATCACAGTAAATCAAAGCAAACAAAACGGAGTCTCTTCGAAATTATTACAGCATCCATCCTGCTCTAAACTTCAGCGCATGTCACTCTTAGTATGGCATTCTTGAAGCTAGAGCGCCAGATGTTTCCGTCGATCGACTCGCGGGCAGAGACAGTGCGTTTAGTTGTCGTGAACCACGAGTCGGCAGCGGTGGTGGAGTGGAAGGTCACACGCAGCTACAGAGCGCATGATTTGGCCTTATAAAGACCCATTCTGCCAAAGTCTAGGAGCTGATAGACTGCGGTGGTGTTGACTGGGAAGGGGGACACGACACTACATGCATCAGTGGCGGTGTTGTGGACGTGTTGGTGGCAAAGCCGATGGCTGTGTGGAATCGAGTGCGTGTGTTGTGTGTTGTGTGCTGTGTATATGCGTTGGTTGTTATAGTGTGTGTGTTTGTGTATAGTTGTGTGTGTGCAAGCCCCTATAGCTCAGCGGTAGAGCACTCGCTTCGTAAGCGAAAGGTCGGTGGTTCGAACCCGCCTGGGGGCTATCCTTTTGCCTTCTACCCTCGCACGCTTTCGAT
>JAASFQ010000996.1:0-11320 GCA_023333845.1 Globisporangium polare | reverse complement strand
CCCCCCCCCCCCCCCCCCCCCCCCCCCCCCCCTCTTCCAAAAGAGCGGGTCTAGTGCATTGCGGCTTCGAATCACTGATCCATTGGATCGCGTACCCGGTTTTAGGAAATACGCCGCTTATGTGGGAGCATCAAACTTGATGCAGATTCCGACCATGCAAAGCAACAGCGACACTTTCAGAAAAGCACCATGGCGGAAGCTCCGAGCGCGAGCGCCGAAGACGCGCTCTACGCCAAGCCCGAGTTCGCCGACTACTCGCTGTGGGTCGTGCCCGAGGCGCAGGCGGAGCTCTCACTTGCGGATGCGATCCGCGAGTGCGCGCAGCGGCTGCAGACGCCGTCGTTCTCCCCGCACATGACGCTTCTTGGTGGCGCCACGGTGCGTTAACCTGTCTGTTATCGTCATCATTACAAGCGCTTCTAACCCGCGGCCTTCACACCCCAGGGTCTGAGTCAGGATGACGCGGTCGCTAGGACCAAGCAGGTCGCCGACTCGATGCGCGTGCTGAGCGTCGACGTCCGCGCCGTCACGTCCAAGGTGCGGTTGTATGTAGCCATTTGAGTTCTATACTATGTGAGGCGCTAAAGCGAATGCTCACAGTGTCGGTGGTGCGACTGGTGGCATACGCGATGCAGGATCTCTTCTCCCAGTGCGTGTTTGCGCTCCTGGTGCTGAAGGACGACCTCGTCGCAGCGAATCGCTCCGCCAAGCAGGTGCGCTATCAATTCTATGCGTGGAGATATGCAACTTGCTCATACAACAAGTGGCTTTGCTTGACAAGCAGATATTTGGCATCGTGGACGGCGCAGAGTTCATGCCCCACATCAGGTGAGCGTTGTGCTGGCCTTGCAAACGGCAGAGCGAGCGTCATTGCTCACTGTGTACTGACCTTTGGATTGTGAAATACATATGCGCATCTCCAGCCTCGTGTACGGCGACCTGACCAGTTCGACGAGGCAGGAGCTGATTGCAGAGCTGGGGCCGCGCTTCGACGGGAACGTCCTCAAGGTATGCTGTTGTGTAGGAGCTGGGAGTATTAGTAGGTTCATTGACCTCTCCACGTTGTGTTTTGTTGGCTGCTGCAGCTTGATCGCCTGCAGCTCTGGAACACCACAGGACCCGTGAGCGCTTGGGAGTTGGTGCGCGAGTTCTTGCTCGAGGCTTAGACGGCCCCATTCAACCAAGAGTCACTAAGAGCAGTTAACCGTTACCAGCCGTACATCAATGTGCCTACCGCAGTCGGAGACACAACGACGTAAAACAAAACATAGTTGGTGTGCATTCCATGAACAATTCACCAACCACAAGATCTACCGCGACGCCTCTATGAGAGTCTTTACACTCGCCACCTGCTGGTCGAACGCGGCACGGCCCTTCTCCAGCTCAGCCGCAGTCGCCGGCGCGAGCTCCGGTTCCGCCACGAGCTTGCTCAGGATGGTCGCACCCGCCTGCTCCACGGCGTCAACGGCGTCCGAGAGCTCGTCCACGCCGATCGGAGGGTACAGCGCGGCGCCGATGTCCACGATGTGGTCCATGATCGCGCTGTAGCTCAGGTCGAGCGCGGACGTCCACTTGAGGAACGCGTCGTTGTCGTCGCTGGCCGCCGCCGTGTACTTCTTGAGCGTGAGCACGCCGCGCTTGAGGATCGCACACGTCATGCCCAGCAGCTTGAGGCCGCTCTCAAAGAGCGACTTCTCTTCCAGCGACAGGCTCGAGTCGAAGCTGTACTCGTCGTCCTGCTCCACGTCGTCCAGTCGTCCTTGCTCAGCGTTTTCGCCTGCTGCCTCAGCCTCTTCCTGCTCGGTCAGAACCTCCTTGAGCTCTTCAATGGTCGAGTTGAGCATCGTGATGCACTGCAGCATGCGGCGCTTCGTGGCCACGCAGTTGGACTTGGACACGCGCGCCACCGAGTACTCCCACACACGGCCCGTGAGCTGCGGCACCTTCGCCAGCTCGCCCGCCTCGATGCTCACGCCGAGGTCGCGCACGCTCTTCACCAGTCGACTGTAAATGACACGAAACGAATGGCAACGTGCGGTTGTGAGGGACAGCACATACACACACCAACGCTGCAAGCATGCAGAAATACGCACAGCGAGTCGGTGATGATCTCACTCGCGAGCGACGGCCCCGCGCCGCTGAAGAGCGCCACCTTGGCGGCCGCGATGAGCTGCTCGCAGGGCTTGTCGAGCGCCTGGCAGATGCTCGCGGCCTCCTTCGCACCCGGCGTCTTGTTCGAGCTGTACACGAGCGAGAACTTGGTCACCTCATGACCGATAGATCCGCCAGCCTGTTGCAAACACACAGCAATCGAGTGGCAGCAAAAGTCTCGTAAGAATAGCAATGCAAAACAATTCGTCACGTCCATGCATGTCGGGCACGCACCGCCACGAACACGTCGCGCGCGAGCGTGAAGTCGGCGTGCTCGAGCCAGAAGGAGGGCGAGAACGAGTGCTCCTGCTTGTTGCGCGTCTGCATCCTCTCCAGCTCGTCCACGTACGTCACCAGGCGCGCGTTGAACTCGGTCAGGAAGCTCGCCATCGTCGCTCAACGAGTCAGTTGGTTGCTTGGGTTCTCCTCTTCCAGCGCTTTTTCGACGTGGCTCATCAATGGCAAACAGGTGAGTGACGTGCGAATAATAAATCATTTATCGACACGGTGACTTCTGCCCAAATATGGCCACGAGTGCCCACGAATGTTATTCAAGCGTCAAAAAGATGGTCATCCGGATATTGACATTCCATGAGACAAAATGGCATTCACACGCAATTGCTGCCTTCGGACGGATTTCATTGTGGAAGAATCCGCCCGATGCCGCCCTCGACGAGTGTGCTGCAGCATCGACACGATGTGCGATCCCTCCGAAGCTCCCCAGTCCTGTCAGCATTTGTCGAGGCTGTGCGCCTCATTCTTGAGCTCACCAGCTACGCATGCATCCAGGTCCTCCGGCTTTGCTGAGGTCCACAATCGAACGCTTCCGCGTGACAGCGAAGCAGAGTCGCCTCCCGCGATTTTTGCTGCGTGGCTCGAAATGACAGAGATGACTGACGTGCGAATAACGATTGCTCCTTATCGACGCGTCAAGCGAAGACGTGTGCGTAGCAAAAGAAGTGCGCCATTCGGGTCGCGTCAGCCGCTATTTGGCGCAAATTCCCGCAACAAGAACAACAAACTCGGTCATCCATTCCACACGCAGAGGAGACTCACGTCCAGCAGGACGAGCGAGAATGGACTTTGTGGACGGTGCCGCCGCGTCGGCTGCTGCGGCCGACGACATGGGCGAGTGGGAGTGGCCGGACCACTGCGACGAGCTGCGCGAGATGGAGAACCTGCTGCGCTGCCAGATCTGCGGCGACTTCTTCCACGGACCCGTGCTGCTGCCGTGCAGCCACGCGTTCTGCTCCGAGTGCGTGCGCAAGTACCTGCAGAGCAAGGGCGCGCACGGGTGCTGCCCCGAGTGCAAGCAGGCCTGTGCGCCGCGGGACCTCGTGGCGAGCCGCTCGATGGAGAAGGTGGCGCTCCTCTTCAAGCAGATGAAGCCCAAGCTGCTACTCGTGCTGGACAAGAAGGCGGACTCAGAACAGGTCGCAGAGAGCAAGCGTGCTCCTGGCAAGAGCTCCTCGACAACGCGAGCGACGCGCAGTCAGAACACAAAGGACAGTGCCGCTGCAGTGGTGCTAACGAATGGGAAGAGTGCTGCGAACGGCAAGGCGCGTGCGGTAGAGCGCCTGCCGGTGGTTTCGTACAATGTCATGAAGGACAAGGAGGTGCGTTGTGGTGTCTGGGAGTTCATGCCATTCTGTTGCAAAAAACTCATTAGCTTGTGCGATTAATGCCGTGGCTATGTGTAGATTCGCAAGCTGCTGGAGACGATCAACATCCGCCTGCCGCTCAAGAACCGCGACGAAATCATCCAGATCCACAAGGAGGTACATTCAGTAGCCGAGCTGTCGGTCTCACTTCGCCATCCACTCATCCAAGAGCTCCTTAATCTGACCTTCCACCCATGTGTCCCCATGTCCTTTCCCCACAGTACGTGCTGCTCTTCAACGCGCAGATCGACTCGTGCAACCCCAAGTCTGCGGCGAAGCTGCGCGATGAAGTGATCCGCAACCACAAGCTGCGGCAGCAGGAGAAGCACCAGGCGGAGATCGCCAAGAAGCATACGAGCGCGTCGCCCACGGCGAGCCTGACGGCGCAGATGAAGGCCAACTTTGAGCGCCTCAAGCAGGAGATCGCGGAGCGCAAGGCGAACCCGCAGCGCGCAGCTGCCGCGGCGGCATCGCAGGCTGCTGCTGCTGATGGTGTCGTCCCTTCTGAAGCGGTGATTAGCCCATCGCTGGGACTGAGCTCGGCGCCTGTGGGTATCTGGCGCCACGTGTACTCGCACAACCAGAAGAAGGAGTTCTACATCAACTCTGTCACGCGCGAGATCCGCCTCGAGCGCCCGCCCGAGTTCGTTCAGCAGCAGAATCCGAAGAACCGCTACGACGACGAAGAGGACGACGAAGGCGGCGTGTTCCTGGGAGACGGCGCGAACCACTCGGTCGATCTCACTGAGGACGCAGCCGTAAAACCAGTGTCCAGGCGTCTGTCACTTCAGGCGCCAGTCTCGCCCAACAGCGACGACTTTGAGATCGTCGCCCCGCCCCGCAGCGCAGTAAAAGCCCCGACGCCCAGCCATCTGCGTGGTGGCAAAGCGAAGCGCCCCGCGGGCTTCTTCTCTCCCGACGTGTCAGCCGCGACCCAGGACTTCTCGCTTTCCTCAGATGATGAGGACGTCCGTGGCATAACGACGACACAGTCCCACACGATGGTGAGCACCGTCAGTGTCTCAGAAGAGGTCAGCGCCAGCGTTAGTGTTTCTGCTACTGCCACTGCTACTGCTGCTGACTCAACAGAAGACACCAAGTGGGACTGTCCGCGCTGCACGCTGGTGAACGAGACGAGCTCGAGCCTGTGCGAGGCGTGCGGGTACGAGTCCAAGCAGCAGTCGCAGCAGCCGGCGCGCAAGCGGCAGAAGAAGATGCAGTTCCAGAGCAAGATCTCCATGGGCTGAGCTTCTTATCACACGAGGTTGCAGGCCAAGGCATGGACGCCCTGGGTCATGGCCTCTCTAAGGTTTTGTCTTTGTGAATATATTATTATGGGGGAAGAGAATACTCACAACACAATGAAGCCATTGGCTTAGGAGAGCAGCGCCTTGAACTCGTCGTACTCGATCTCGCCGCTGCCGTCCGTGTCGAGCTCGTCGAGCATGCGGTCGATGTCGATGGGCAGCCCAAAGTCCTTCTTGATGAGCTGCACGAGCATGCGGCGCTCGACGTGGCCCGTCTTGTCCGGACTGCCGCCGCAGGCCACGAACGCGTCGATGAAGTCGGACTCGTCGTCGAACTGCGCGGCGCGCAGCTTCTGCGCCTCGATCACGTGGAGGAACTCGGCGAACTCGATCTCGCCGCTGTGGTCGTCGTCCACCTCGGCGATCATCTGGAAGAGCTCCTCGTCCGTGGGCTTCTGGCCCATGGCCTCGAGCACCTTGGCCAGCTCGTACTTGTCGATCGTGCCGCTGCCGTCCCGGTCAAAGTGCACGAACGACTCGCGGCACGCGTCGATCTCCTCTTGCGTCAGGATCATCGCCATGGTCGCCTACTGCTGGTGCTGGTGGCGTCTTCCTGATGCGGTGGACAGTCGACTTTGAGCTGAACGACTCGGCGCCTTTTCAGGATCCACGTGGTTCTCCAGCATGCGAAACAGCATTCATCATAACTGGGAGATCAGAGTCTCGCTTGACAAAGCAAGCACGCTTGCAAGCATGAACAAAGCATGCGCACAAACAACTTCATTCGCATATCCAAATCACCACATCACATGGAGTGCAGGATGCAGGTTCATAACGTCATTTTATATTCCTAATGAGCAATAAAAGAGAGAGCGCCGCGAGGGTTGCCGGCTATGGAGTTCTCTCGAGACTTTGCGTGGCTTGTCTTCCAGTCGCACAGTCAAGCTCGTGAATGAAGGAAACCCCGGTTCGCTGGTATAAAGAGCTGCTATGGTCTCCTTAGACCTTCAGGAGCAGCACGTCTCGACAGTACTGGGTCTATAGCACCACCACAACAAACAGATTGACAGCCAGATCATTAGCCAGCAGTCCATCACTACGATACAAAGCAATCAGATCGCGTACCCAGAGGCGCTCGCGCTTGTCCTGCGTCGGCAGCAGGCGCACAAGCTGCGGCACGAGCTCCTTCATCAGCTGCTTCGTGCAGATGGAGCTGATGTACGTGTAGAACGCGTCGAGCGACATGGCGTCCTGGCCGAAGAGGCGGCAGTTGTCCTTGAACACCTGCACGTTCGCGTATGGACAGCGCGTCGTGACGAAGTGGATCACCTGCGTGTACACTTCCTTCGTCTCGGCGCCATGGGCCGCAGATGGGAGCGGCGGCACTTGTTGGCGCTGCACTGGGGCTGGAGCTGGCGCCGCGTACGATGGGTACCACGACTGCGTGGGCGGCACGTACGGCGTCGACGGGTCTGGCGCAGGGTACGACGTGTACTTGAGCGCTGGATTTGTCGGGTGCGTGTGCGTCGACAGCGATGGACCCGTTGGAGCTGGCGCGGTTGGAGCTGGCGCGGAGGCGGAGTTGTAAGCCGTGGACGCAGCGTAGCCCCCAGCAGCCGCGCCGGCGGCGTATCCGCCTGTGCTTGTAGCGTACCCACCTGTGTTGGCGTTATTCGCCTGGTAGCTGCTGGTGCTCGAAGCGTACGCGTTGCTTGGGGCGTAACTCGTGTTGTTGCTCGGAGCGGCGCTCTTCTGGCTGGAGAACTGCGCATACAGCTCTTGCTCGGTCTTGTACTGACCAAAGCGACGAAGGCGAGGGTCATTCGGGTCTGGCGTGGTGCTCGTCGGTGCAGCGCTCGATGACGATCGCTGTCGCTCGAAGGACGAGCGGTTGCTGATCGACGTGGAGTTGTCCGCGGCAGATATCGAGCTGCGCGAGTTCGACGACGACGAGTTTCTCGCGCTAGAACCACGGTTGTACTCGCCATACGTTGGGTACTATAGCATACCATATACACGCATACGAGAATGAGTCAAACAGGTCGCACGGGTAAACAATCGCGCACGATGGCAAACAAAACGTACCGCCCCAGAGCTCGAGCTGCTCGAGTTGTCGCCCGACGTGATGCGTCGGATCGCTTCGTAGAGCACCTCGCACGAACCCGACGGCGGCTGCACGTGTCCGTTCAGGATCTCCATCGGCGTCACGTCACGCTCGTAGAACTTGCGGTTCATGTCGCCGCGCACCATGATCGTTGAGCCGTGCAGTCCGACGCCCGCGAACATGCCCTTCGCGTGACTGTACGTGAAGTTGCCGCTCAGTCCGCCGCTGCTGGCGTTCACGCTCGCACCGGCCGAGCGCCCCACTGGCCCCACTGCGAGGTCCAACCCCGCACCAACCGACACTTGCGTCCCCTTCTTGAACGTGTTGAGCGCCGAGCTGGAGCCGAGCACGATCATGAAGTCGATGATCTCGCCGCCGATCTCGGCGCCAAAGCCCACGCCGGCCGTGCCGATGCCCGAGGGCGGCGACCACGTGCCGTCCTCGAGGCGCGCGATGACGACGCCCGTGCCGAGCTTGCCCGTCCAGATCATGCCGGCCTTGATGACCGTGAGGAACGCGAGGCCGGCGCAGCCCTTGATGAGGTCCACGGGGATGGCGCTGTCGGCGTCCACGCGCGAGTCGAAGAAGGCGTTGATGATGTTGGCGGCCTTCTGCACCTCCTTCTCCATGGACGACGAGTACGGCTTGTTGAGCACCATCTTGATCTTGATCTGCTTCCTGTCGTCGTGGGCCTCTCGAATGGCAGCACAGACTCAGACTGTTGGCGCTGCACTTTTGGCGCATTCGGTGGGTGGGTGTTTTTGAGCAGGAAGCAGGAGGAAGCACAGAGGATAGAGACACCACCTGGATCGTACTTGGTGGCTAGGTTGTGTCGTGGCTGTGGAGCAGCACCTTTTCACCACCATCCGAGGACGCACGCTGAAGCGCTGTCCGCTTTGTCCATGCTTTGTCGAAAGCGACGATGCGCCCCACGCGCAGTGTACGAGCGCTTACGCAGGATATGATCTCAATCAGCGGCATCTGCGCACGTCCAAGCCGCCGCAAGCTTGCCTCTTTTCGGCTGCGCTCCGCAGGATCCAAAGCCGATTGAATGTCATCTTGTTGTCAATCAGGTGCAGACTGTGGTTGTATCCACTGCGCGTCTGGAGTCGAGAGGCCCAGTATTGTGGGTGACCGTATGTCGCAGAGAGAAAACAAACGGAAGCAACGATGGAGCGGCTTGGATTCAGTGAGGAGCGGTTTGGCAGAAATAGTCGATGTTTGAGCTTGATGCCGCTAGCACCGAGCCGTGACTTGTGCGGTATTCTATTTATTCTGAAGTCCATCCGACTCATTTGTGTTTTGCCGAAAGTGGCCCTTTTATCTGCAATACCGTGGCTGCCGTTTGGACGTTTGTCGAGCCATTGCTTCCGAGCGGGAGGCGCTCGACAAGATCGCATAGTGAGCCCAAGTCGAAAGGGGTGCTTCCTCAAAGGCTTTTGGCTCGGCGCGAGGCATCACCCGAGGCGAATTGCAGTTGCGAGATGAGGGGCGAGCGAATAAATTGCCACCCGTGACAAGATCGTGTCACCTCCGTGAAACAGGCTCGGGCTCGGGTCTTTCTCGCGTGACGCGGCCACTTTTCAGTGGATTCGAAGCTTGCTGTTTCTAGGCAAACGTCCGAAATCAGCCCAGACCCGTATCTATGCGACAGACCCGTCTGCCAAAGTGGATTCCACACCTGGAAGCTGTATGCGCACATCCAGTTTACAGCAAACGCCACAGCAGCCCACCCCACATCTTTACCCCGAGCTCGCAAACCAAGCAGACCAAGCAGCCTTCCCCCTTTTGCCACCAAATGCGCAATGCGCGAGCCACCTGCGAGGCTCACTTCGAAAGTTTCCGCCTCGGGAACACTTCGCCTCGCCCGCTCTTCCAAGCTCCCCCCTCCCCCCACCTTCCTCGCAAGCGACCATGGGCCTCCTTGACATCGTGCCAACGGGCGTCATCTACGCCGCCGACGTCATCAAGGTGTACAAGTACGCGCAGGAGCACAACTTCGCCATCCCGGCCGTGAACGTGACCTCGTCGAGCACCGTGAACGCCGCGCTGCAGGCGGCGCGCGACATCAAGTCGCCGATCATCATCCAGGCCTCGAACGGCGGCTCGGCCTTCTACGCCGGCAAGGGCATCGACAACAAGAACCAGGAGGCTTCGACGCTCGGCGCCGTCGCGCTCGCGCACCACGTGCACACGGTCGCCAAGCACTACGGCGTGCCGGTGATCCTCCACTCGGACCACTGCGCCAAGAAGCTGCTCCCGTGGTACGACGGCATGCTGAAGGCCGACGAAGAGCACTTCGCCAAGAACGGCGTGCCGCTCTTCAGCTCGCACATGCTCGACCTGTCGGAAGAGCCGCTCGAGGAGAACGTTAGCATCAGCAAGGAGTACTTCAAGCGCATGAACAAGCTCGGCCTGATCCTCGAGATCGAGCTCGGCATCACGGGCGGCGAGGAAGACGGCGTGGACAACACCAGCGTCGACAACTCGGCGCTGTACTCGCAGCCGTCGGACATCCTGTACGCGTACAACGAGCTCTCGGAGGTGTCGTCGTACTTCACGATCGCCGCGGCGTTCGGCAACGTGCACGGCGTGTACAAGCCGGGCAACGTGAAGCTCCACCCAGAGATCCTCGGTGGCTTCCAGGCGCACGTGAGCAAGGAGAAGGCCACGGACTCCAAGAAGCCGGTGTTCTTCGTCTTCCACGGCGGCTCGGGCTCGACTGAGGCCGAGATCCAGGAGGCCGTGAAGAACGGCGTCGTGAAGATGAACATCGACACGGACACCCAGTGGGCGTACTGGAACGGTCTGCGCAAGTTCTACGAGTCCAAGAAGGACTTCATGCAGGGCCAGATCGGCAACCCGGAGGGCGCCGACAAGCCGAACAAGAAGTACTACGACCCGCGTGTGTGGGTGCGCAAGTCGGAGGAGGAGATGATCGCGCGCCTCCACGAAGCGTTCCGCAACTTGGGCTCGGTGAACGTCCTCTAAGCTGTGATGCGTTGATGCGTCTCGCTCGACTGCAGCAGCAGTGTTGGCAGCAGAGTGTGCTGCGGCTGTCGTCATGAAGCATGCCAAGTAACTCAACATGGATATTCTTTTTTTTTCCTTCTCCCTTTCTCTTTCTCTCTCTTGTTTGCTTGCATGTTGTCTTGTTCCTGCTCATACGGGAATGCGAGCAAGCAATCTTCTTCTACGATGGCAGCTTTTGCCTGACTGATGGGAACACTGGCACAGATGATTGGACAGCCATACAGAGTCCGTCAGGATGTGATGCCAGCACCAGCACTTCCCACTTTCCGTCGAGTCTTCTTGGCTTGTTCATGCAGCGGAATGATGTCATTTCGCTGCAAGATTCAGGAGAAATGAGAATCACGAGTGGAATCACGAGTGAGATTGATACCGAAGCGACGACAAAACACTTGCTAAAATGATGCAGCCGATCCTGACGAGTCGTGCGGATTCGTCAAAAACTGTCGGGATTGACTCGCGAAATCCTTGCGAAATCCTTGCGAACTCCCTTTGAAATTCTTACGAGAAACCTGACGATTCGCGAGATTCGTCAGACAACCCACCAAATAGAACATATACCGGTACGATACCGAGCTTTTCGGAGCTGCGGGATCGAAACTCGCAGGGCGGGCGACATCATGAAAAATCATTTGCCTCCAGTTTCACAAACAGAAATGGGAACCTTGAAAGTCGCCATGTTCATACATTAGCTCCAAGGTGAACGCTGCACGATCGAGGCAATGGATAGTGCTGCCGACTTTGCACATCTTGGGGTTGCCAGGTTTTGCACGAACCTCAGAGCGAGGGCTGCACGACCCAGGCTATGGACAATGCAATGCTGACACGAAGGGCTACGCCGACATTGTCACGTCCATGAACATGCCGTTCAAGTCACAGACTGACAACAACAGCAGCAGCAGCAGTCGAGTTCTCCAGCAACAAGCAACTGCCGCCTCTCGAATGCCGCCGCCCCCACTGCCGCCGCCGCAGCAGCAAGAAGCAGCGATGGCGTGTGCGGCGCGCTACGGACGTCTCGAGATGCTCCAGTGGATGGTCGAGAAGGCTGTGAGCAGCAGTGAACGCGTCTGGTGGGTCTGGGAACAGGACCTGATCCAGCACGCGCTCAGCCAGCGGGACCTGGTGGT
>JAASFQ010000995.1:0-11336 GCA_023333845.1 Globisporangium polare | reverse complement strand
TGCAGTCCTGGACACATCGCATGAGCTGCAGCAGAGACTGCTGACCGAGCGACCTTGCAAACGCTATGAAGTGCGGCGCGTGGATGCGAGTCAGTCGCGCTCGGCATGCACGAGCGAACATCCTGCGCCGGGCACGCTTACAACAGCGACGAGCAACAAGATGCCGCTGCAATGCAATGGGAAGGCAGCGCAGTGGCAGAAGCATCGCTGTCGTCCGTCGTGTCGTGTGCTATGTGCGCGGCGCTTTTGTGTGGCTCGTGCGGGGATTCCATAGCCAGCCGATCGGTGTGCGCATCCACTTGTGTTGGTGCCTTCAGCTTCGAGCTGTGAACACTACGAGTAAGTTCTGAGCACTGAGAGTCAACCGAGCGGGGTGGGCGCGGTCGAGTTAGTCATCAATACATATTGCATTACGGACTCGATTCGTGCTACTTTTCTTCCTCCTTCAGCCAACGAAGCAAGCAGATGGATCACAAATCGCACGCAAAAAGGCTATTTCCACCATTTCCAGCACACACTCTTGCCTCTGGTATCACCGTCACCCGAGTCGTGGGTTGTTTTACACCACCGTGTTCTCGGCATCGTCTGGTTTGTGTGGCGCTGGCAATTGGACGGCTACTGGTGCTGGCGGCATCGCCACTGAGGTCTCCACGGCTGCAACTGCTGCTGTTGTTGTTGCTGCTGCTGCTGCAAATGGGAGATGGTGGTGCATCTGGCCGGTCATCATCGCCTTGCGCACCGCTTGGCGCTGCTTGGCGTCCGCCGCATGCTCAGATTCTTTCTCCTTGAGCTTGCGGAACGCCTGGCGGATGCTATTCTTCGTGTGCTCGTCGAAGCGCAGGCGGTCGAGCTCCGGGAGCAGCACCTTGAAGCACTCGAGCAGTTGTTCGTTGGACGTGCGCGAGCCAAAGTGACCCACCGTCGAGGCCGCGCTCAGCATCACAGCATCACTGCTACCAGCACCGCCGACGCCGACAGCGGAGTCCAGGAGCCGGAGCTCGTTCGCGAGCTTCTCGGTGTCAAAGCCCAGTGGCTCCGAGTTGTCGCCGACGCTGTGGATGAAGTCCGACTCGTCCGTGCCGAGGCAGTGCAGCGCCGCGTTCTCCTCGCCCGGACTCAGGAATTCCTCGATCGTCATGGGCCGCACGATCGGTAGCGCTGACACGGCGTCGCAGATCTCGTTCTCGACCGTGAGCTCGGCGTCCTCGATTGCGTGGCACGCCTGCGGGGTTGGCTTGGGCGCTGAGGTGACCTCGGTCATATCCCAATAATGCTTCAGGATCCCGTTGCCCACGGAGAACCAGCACTCGCGCACCCAGCGCATGGCCTGGACGAGCTCAACCTCAAAGATGTCATCTTGTAACCCGGCTTCGAATTTATCGAGCGCGTGGTGTAGGTGGTGGCGGCGGTACCGGCGCTTGAAGGCGTCAAAGATGCCCGCTTCGAATGGCTGGTACTGGCTCGTCGTGCTCGGCGGAAGCATCTCCAGACGGATGTTCGTGAGCTCAAGCCCGATACGGATGTGTGACGGCGCGTGCGCGATGAGCAATAGAATATTCCGCTGGTTGTCGCGCAGCTTCGTGTCGAGCAGCCCGACCCACTCCTGGAAGAGCACGGGCGTCATCCACGCCTTCTTGTTATCGCGGTACTGGAACTGCACGGTGGGTTCTTCGCCGTCGAGCCCGCCTTGCAGCAGACGTGCTGGTAGTTTGGAGCTGCCGATGAAGAACGGCTCGAGGCGCTCGGTGCCGTCCGCGTTCGCCGCAAAGGCGATCGTGAGTCGCTTCTTCGTGGACATGGAGCTACTGCTGGTTGTCGTTTTGCGGCTACCTGAGGAGGAGGAAGACGAAGCAGGCGGTTTCTCGGGCGAGAGCGAGAAGAAGAGTCCCGTCTCGCTCATCGTGAAGATATCGGACGCGTGGTAGAGCTTGGCGCACTCCTGGAGCTCGCGGATCGCGAACGGGATGGATGGAGAAGCTGAAGCTGCCAAGGCCACGACGGCCGGGTTGAGTGATCCACCAAAGGCAGCCGAGGCCGACTCGCTGGCGAACGCGGCTTCGCTTACAGCCGCCAGCATTTGGGGGGCGGCCGTGGTGCCCAGCATACCAGCCGCAGCGCTATTCGCGGCCATCGACACACCGCCACTGTTTGTATTGGTCGCCGCCGTGGCGCCACCGAGACGGATGTTGTGGCGCTTCTTGAAGCCGCCGAGCCAGCCGTTGGAGAACGTCATGGTGGACGAGAGGCCGAACTGGGCGGCCAGCTGGCGGGCCTTGTCCTTGATCATGTCGCCCGAGAGCTTCATGTTGTTCTGGCGTGCGTACAGGACCCAGTTGCAGAGCGCCGTGTCGAGCTCCGGGTGCGTGACGAGGCCCTTGCGGCGCGCCGAGAGGTCCTTGGACGGCATGGTCGTGAGCTCGCCGGCGCGCGCGAGGATCTTGGAGATCGTGCTCTGGTGCGGCAGGTTGAGCAGCCCGAACTCGTCCTTGGCCCAGACGCAGAGCTCCTGCTGCGTCATCTTGACCTGCGCGAACTTGACGCACAGCATGCGCTTCTGCGCGTTCGTGAGGTTGCCCACGGGCTGCGTCACGCGCCGCTTCTTCGCGGGCGCCGCCTGAGGGGGAGGAGGAACCGTGGCGGTGGCATTGGCGACGTCGACGGGGGCGTCAGGTAGAGGAAGAGTAGTAGATGGTGCTGCAGACGCCTGGGGAGGAACTGTGGCGACCGGTGGTGCGCCGCCATCGAGCGCCGTTGGTGCCGCAAGACCACCTCCGCTGGCCGTCGTCGTCGTCGTCGTGCTCGTGATGCCGCTCTTGCGCTTCATGGTTTCCGAACAATACCAGCGAATAGAATATTTATGATGACGGAACTTCCTTCCCTCGCTTTCATTTGAGAAAAACAGTGTGGACCACACGGCTAACAAACCGGTCGAGAAAAGGTACTGATAACTGGTATTGGAGCACTTTACCGATCGTCAATTCACAAATGAATTGCGTTTTGCTCCCTTGACAAGCACTCGCACTTCAACTTTGGCTTCGCGATCGACAAGTGGCTGCACATGGCCACGGACAAGCGCTTCCCGACAATCATACTCGACAGGAGCCAGAAGCTGGGATTCTTGAGCGCGATTCAGCACAAGTCGACCTCTACCGGCACCACAGCTGCACGTTGCGACATCGACAGCTTTATGGTGTCACTGATCCTCAAGTTCACCACCGACGACGACCGACGCAAGATCCTCTGGATCAAGTAGCGCGTGAGGTCGCCCTCAGGAGCGTGTTTCTTGGACGTAGGTAGTGCGTCCAAGGTCCGGAGTCAACGAGGCGGAGGATAGCGATCGGTTTGTGGGCAAGGCACATTGATGATGTCGATCATGCAGTCAAAGTGTGAGTTCGGCTGCTCTGTCGAGAATCCATTTCAAAAGGTGACTCGAGGCTCGGGGTGTGCAAGGAGGTGAACACGAGCGCTTCTGGGGTGGTGAAACACAGGTAAGCACTACATACATTTGTTCATATTATTACTGGAAACCCTACTGCGGCCTCCCAGTGCACATCCCACCTCGCTCAAATCACGCTGCCGCTTACTTCCTGGTAGCTTGCGAGCGCATTGCGACGACGCACAAAACCCCAAGCTGCAAGCGCAAGACCCACAATGATCCCAGCAATGAGCACGGGAAGCAGCGAGCCCAGCAGCGTCTTGATGGACGAGTACTCGTCGATCTGGCTCTTGCCAACCGTCGCGCTCTCCTCGCCCCAGTAGCTTGGGACGATCACCTCGGTCGGCAGGTTGGGCCAGAGCACGTCGGTCATGGCCGCCGACGCGTTCAGAGCCGACTTGGAGAGCGCGTAGGACGCCATGAGGCGCTTGCGCGCGCGCATGGTCTTGCCCGTGCCGGCCTCCACGTCCAGGAACGTCACGTACTTGTCCGCGAACTCGGTCTTGAGCGTCTTGGCGTCTGTGCTGTCCTCGTACATGGCCGACTGCTTGGCGAGCGTCTTGCCGTCCTCGAGTGTCACGTCGATCGCGTCGAGCAGCGACTTGTCGCCGTACAGGAACAGCGGGTACGACACGTACGCGAGGAAGCCCGTGGTGAAGCTCATGGGCTGCACACCGTCGACGGGGTAGCCAGTTCCCTTCGCCTGGTTAACCGAGCTGGACGTCAACAAGTCGGTTGCAGGTCCAAAGCGGTGCAGCGGGATGCCTTCGTACTTGAACTCTTCGTCCAGGTTCAGCAGCGAGATCTCCTGCTTGCCCTGGTCCAGGTACATGCTGGCGGTTCGCTGCTCAACGCTGCTGGCGAAGCCCTTGATGCTCGCGCCACCGGGCTTGAGGCTCTGGGCGTCGGCGCCGTGCACTTGGCTGCATGTCATGTTGGCCGTCGGGTTGGCGCAGTTGCCGTACTTGGAGAACGCAGCGAGCTCTGCAAGCGTCGGGTTGCGCCGCGAGTCGAGCTTCGCCCAGAGCGCGATGGCCTTGTCGCCGTTGTACTGCTCGTACTCACCGATGGCGCTCAGGTCGTCACAGCCCGTGCGCTGGATGTACGTGCCGAGGGTGTCGGACGGCGGCGCGGTCTTGGACCAGTCCATTCCCGAGTCCTCGGCGATACCGGGGAGTGGCGCAGCACAGAGCCCGACCGCAGTACAGAGACCACACGTGTTGGACGCAAAGGCTTTGCCCTGGGTCGCGTTGTAGCTCTTGGTAATGATGTCCTCGATGATGCCGCATGTCACGTTGTTAGCGGCGACGACGCGACTAGCGAGCTGGCATTGCTTGCACTCGGCCCAGATGTCGAGGCACGCGTCGCCCGAGCACGAGTTGCACTTGGCCAGGACGCCACCCACGGTGCACTCGTTCACATAGGTGGACCCGAGTCCGAGCCCGGCAAGCATGCTCGGGTAGCCGAGCGCCCACTGCTTGGCCGTGCGCTTGACGAGCAGTCCATTGTAGGCAAAGCCCTCGAGGCTGAGCTTGGCGATGGCGTTCACGCCCGTGAGAAGGAACGCCGCGACCGTCGAGCCGACGTTCTTCATGGCCACCGGGTCGAGCGAGTTGAGGCCGTTGACCCAGCGCATCATCTGCGTGCCGTTCTTCTGCACAATGTCGGCGAGCTCAGCGTCGGTCATCGTGGAGCCAAACGTGCCCTTGACGAGGCTCGTAAGGAATCCGAACTCGCCACCGGCCGAGCCCAAGACACTCAAGTACCCGACGTCAAAGCTCACAAACTCATCCTGCTCGGCGCAGCCCGAGCAGCTCATACTGGGCTCGAACGTGTGGTACGTGTACTGCTTGTAGCTCACGCGGTTGTTGTTGGTATCGAAGGTGACGTCCACCTTGATTTGGCGCCGACGGTACACGTACGGCCCGGTCTCCTGGAGCGCGAGCTTGGCGCCGGAGTTGAGGAAGGCCTCGGCGTTCGTGACGTTGAACATGCGCATGGTGTAGTAGTACGGCGTGCAGTCCTTGCAGTCGCCGTACGGGTCGTAGAAGTCCTCCTTGGCGTCCGCGGCGCTGCAGACCACGACGCCCGTCTTGATCTTCTTGTTGATCACTGTTGGGAGCACGGTGCCGTAGACGATCGCGATGACGACGAGCAGCGCACCCGTGACGAGAAGCGTACGTGCGACGGCCAATGGCGAGCACCCGCCGCCACTGCGTTTGTTTGGGCCGTGGGCGTTCTTGCCAATCACATCGGGAGTAGAGACGCTACGATGATGTGGAGAACAGGTACACGTGAGCTGGTGTGGCCTGGGATAACGCACATCAAGGGTGGTCCACTTACTTTTTCTCGTAGGTGTCGTTCGCCGAGCCGGGCGTGCCAACAACGCCTCCTCCCGCCATGGCGAAGAGCTGCTGGCGAGGGTGGTGCTGGAGTGGAGGCGACTTGCGCTGGAGCTGGCGAGTTCGAGAGTGAGCGAGCGCTTCACGGAAGTGGAGGCCTCGTGGGGCGAGGAGAAGAAGAAGGAGGAGGAGGAGGGAGGAGGAGCTATCTGTAGCGGGAAAAGGCCCACCACCATACAGTCTCAACTCATCCCAGGTACTCTTTGCCGATTTCTGATGAGAATGCACGGATTTTGGAGGTGCCGAGGAAATGATCGTTTCGGTGCGTTGTGGATAAAATGGAGACTCTGCAAGCAAGAAAGGACAAATCAGATCAGAGGGTGGCAGATTTGCGCGGCCCTCCTTTTCCTCGCAAAACTCCCACGCAATGCATATTTATGGCACTACTTTTTGTATTTACTTTTTTCGTAGCACCGTTTATGCTGAATTTGTTTTTGGACTCACAAGCCAAACCAGAAAGATTAGTCTCGCAACTTCAAGCGACTTGTTTTGTTCAAGAAAAAAAGAACGCTCTCTCGAGACTTTCCTCCCCCGAGAAGAGAGAATGGGCCTCAACGCGCTCTTTCACCCCGCTTCCGCTCTTTCACACCAGCGGAATTCATACATAGAGCAGGACATCGGTTCTCTCTTGAGGCTTTCAGGCGAGAGCGTTGGGGTTGGTGTCGCCGTTATTTCGCCTCCAGAGGTCTGCCATAGCAGGCTTACCTGGAAGAGGGAGAGGTTGGCTTTAGTTGCGTCCGCATCGCAAAGTGGAAGGAGGCAGAGAGCCCATGGTGATGCCATCCAAGGTTTCGAAGGAGTTTATGCAAGGCTAAGGAGCCAAGGTGTCCCCAGAATCCTCTGGCGCTATTTCACAGTCCAATGCTCTATGTCCAGCATACGGCTGGCCGGTGCTGGGCTTCAGCAAGTGGACTGATGTGCACGCGGGAATCCAGGTTCTGGGGGCGCTGACCACGAAGAGACCACATGACAAGGACCGGCAACTCCGCACCTGCGGGCTCAAATTTCAGGGAGAACAACTACTGCCAATACGAAGCGTTCGGTCTGGCGAACGCGTGGACGGAGCTCGTTTCAGGATCACGGATACGAGCCTCGAAGTCTACGGCGACAGCACTACGATCATTCAACAAATGAAGAGAACGCCAACGGTGAACGCTCCATCTCTACCCACCCCACCCCAGCGCGAAATGAGACCAGCATCGTTACTGGAGAGGACGATCGACCCAACAAGCCTCGTCAGAGCTTTAGCTCGCGGAGCATCTAACGCCTAGTTCAGTAGATTTCCTCTCTCTCTCTCTCTCGCACGCGCGCGCATAACCCCCCGGAAGAACAAACATTTGAGTGAAATTGACAAAATTGATGGCCAAGAAACAGCACGTGCTTGCTAATGAGAGACAGAGCGCTGGCCTAGAACCTAGGTGAGAAGCGAATAGATGTGCTTGTCGTAGATCGGCGCCCAGTAGCACGGCCAGCCAAAGTCCGTCGAGTTGCGGTTCCAGCAGTTGTGATCGACGTTCGGGACGCTGTGTCGGTGCAGGCGTCCGGCCTCGTTCATCGTCTTGAGGCCAAAGGTGTCGCCGAGGTACTCGGGCAGCTCGGTCATGTCGAGCACCTTGAGCTCCTGCCACTTCGTCTCGACCTCCTGGAGGCTGTCGACGCTCGAGTAGAAGTCGTAGAGCCCCGTCTGGTACGGCGCCTGCACCGAGTCGTTCGCGGACGCGAACAAGTGGACGTTGTCCACACGGACAAAGTTGTCCTTGTAGCGCTTCTGGTTGGTCTTGCAGGTCGTGTTTCTCTCGGCGCACGTGATGAGGTTGTCGTAGACTGGGAGTACAGTGTTGACTGCGAGCCAGGGAGGCACGTAGGGAGAGCGTGCCTGGTTGAACTGCGGGATGCTCGCCTGGAGCTCCGGCCTGGCGAAGATCACTTCGAGGAGCTCGCGCTGGAACTTGCCCTTCATCGAGGACGGGTCCGCCCCGTAGGCAGAGATGTTGAAGACCGTCGCGGGGATCTGCGCTCCGAGCAAGCTGATGGCGACCGTGGTCGGCACTTTGTCCTCCGGCTGTGGACCGTAGAAGCGGCCGTTGCTGCCTGCGAGACTCACGAACGTCTTCACCTTGTGGTCGTCCATCTCCTGGATCACGAGCCGCGCGATCGTGCCCCCCTGTGAGTGGCCGATGAAGTGGTACCCGTTTGCAAACGTGGACGGGTTCGCGGCGATGACGGAGCGCACCTGGGCGACACCGAGCGCCACTTGTTTGTTGAGACCGTTCGTGATGGTGCAATTATCCGTGCAAAAGTCCAGTGTGACGAACGTGCGACCCTCGGCGGTCAGGTTCGCGCGGTAGTTGGCGCTGTTCTCGGCGTTGCCCGACGTGCCGTGGAAGTAGAAGATCGGGAACTTGGCCTTGGGAGCGTTGCTGCTGCTGCTGCTGGACGAGTCGTCGACGATACCGGCGTCGCCGCAGGTCAGACCGGCCGCACTGGTTGTTGGGGCAGTAGAGAGGCAAGCGACAGCAGCAGCGAGCGCCGCACATACGCGCGCAAGACGAAGCGATACCATGGAGGCTGGAAGTGGCGATTTAAGAGGCGAGTCCGAGTGCTCGAGAGTGTCTGATTCCCAGCAAACCAGAAAGTGAGAATGCCGACACGAGGACACTAAGGCCCTCGGCGGCACTTGAAGCAGAGCTTGCTACGAGGGATGGTGTGCGAATGACAGAGAGCGGTCTTCTAGGGTTTGCTGTCGGGATCGACTCCCTGGTCTGTGTGTGAACGTGATTTTTCACAAGGCACCGGTATCCGTCCATACTGCAGGCCACCTGCAATGGCAGTGCCGCAGCGAGGCGCCGAGCTGCGAGAGGACAACGTAGCGTGCAGTGGACTTCAAGTGATTACGACTGGAGCAGATGAGTTGCAGGCTCCGGTCGTGATTGGATACACAAGCTGTGTGTTTGAAGTTGAATGTTCAACAACACCGGAGGGTGTTGGTCAGGTGTGGACACCCAGTCAGCACCAAACCCCTCTACAATAGCAAATCCTCGTTAATCTTATCGTATCCTGACAGACTTCAAGACGTAGCCATACCATTTTTATGAAACATAAATATCCTAAACGGACTTCTTGTTGCGAGCGTTCGGAAAGTCATTCATTACTAAAGGTCAACAATTTCCCATGCCACTGGACGCGAGGGGATCAGTTCGCCCGCACGAAAGCTCATAAGGCACCTCTGCCTCTAATTTGTGTCAGTCAGCAGCTACCAGCCAGTCCCTTCAGCTGAGCGTGTAGGACGGGTTTCGGATCTCCTCGTAGGCGATCGGGTACCAGTTCACCGGTCCCGGACCGACCAACTTGAGCGAGCAATCGAAACCCACCATCGGTCCCGGGAGGATCGCCGCAGTGGCCTCACCCTTGGCGATCAAGCGCTCGCACAGCGGTGTGTTGGCTGCGCCAACATACGCCATCGCAAGGTAGCTCTTGGTCAACCAGGATGGTAACACCTCGAGGCTTGTCGAGACTAGGCTGAGCCAGCCGATGGAACACGGGGTCGCTGGGAGCGCCTTGATCGGGTTCCCATTGAGGATCAGCAGCGGGATGAACGAGGCTAGGAAGAGAGCCTCGGGGACCTCTGTCAGGTTGTTGAGTGCCAGCGAGAGATAAAGCGGCATCATGCGCGGCACTGCGACTGGGAACGCGCTCAACTGCATGTCTTCGAGCACGAGGATCAGGTGCTTGGGCCAGATCGTGTCGAGGTTGTCCGGGATCTCCATGAGGTTCGATCTGCTGATCACCACTTGTGACAGCCTGGACGGAAAATTTGGCGAGAGAAGCCCACGAGGGAACACTGTGGCGTTCATGTCAATGAGGAAGATGAAGCGCAGCATCGGGTGGCTCGAGTTCGTGATCGCCGCGTCCTCATTCCACTGCGCAATAGCCGAGTTGTAGACCTTGAGCCCCAGCAAGTGGTTCAGCTGGTTCACCTGAGCAGGGACTTCGAGCGACGGGCAATGCTGGATCACCAAGTGCTCGAGGTGTTCTGCTTCGACGCGTGAGAGGATTCGCTTGATGTCCGAGGCGGCGCCAGCGAACTTCTCCACTCTGCAGTTAATCTCCAGCAGCGAGCACCCGGGCTTGGACGTGAACCACGGACGCGTGCGCAGTCGGCACTGCGGGTACATCGGGTGTGAGGCCGCGTGCAGGTGTGCGCAGAGCACAAAGATCTCCCAGAGCATCAGGAACCTGTTGCCAGCCTTCTCTAGTTGCTGCTTGCGGAAGGACGCTTGGAGGAAGAAGCCGCTCGTGGCTCGATTGGTTTTCGATGGCGATGACGATAGCGCTGAGGTTGCAGCTGTCTCCTTTGGACTAGTAGCGCTAAATGGCTCTGGCAGAATCGAGGCCCGCGTCGGTACGAGGCTCTCGAGCGGACAGACAATCTTGGTGATCGCGTACAGCCACCGCGCGACACTGAGCGCGATCAGACACCGGGACAAGCAGTCGTAGAGAGATGCCACGAGCAGGAGCTGGAGCTCGTTGATCATCTGGATGAGCCAGACGTCCATGTAGCCGTACTCGACACCGTAGGTCGTCAACGTCCGGTCGAACTGCTGGTAGTACGGCATGAAGAGCGCGAAGGGGATCGCCATGTACGACATGACGTCCAGCAGCACGCTCACGACCGCGCAGTAGAGCCGTGTGCGGCCGACGGACGACGAGTGCAAGAAGAACTGGATCAGCGGCGTGGACCAGCAGTTGAGTACCAAAAAACCCACGAGCACGTTGTTCATCCAGAGTCGTGGCACAAACGTGCTCACGCGGTACGCCTGGTACGTCTGCACAAAAGTCTGGATGATCTCGCGCAACAGGAAGAAGAGTCCGTAGTTCTCGCTGCGGATGTCGAGCGCGTCGACGCACGCCTTCCCCGCATCAAAGACCGAGCTCGCAAACCGCTGAATTAGGTGAGGTAGCCACCCCTGGACTCTCTCCAGGACCTGAGCGAGTGCCTGGCTAGCCTGGTCCACCAGTCGCTCCAGGTTAAGCGTCGAGATCATGAGCTGCACCAACCGATTGTTGCCCTTGGAGTCCTCTGGCAAGACCGACGCATAACCAGCCGCGTGCAGGTGAAGCGTGAGCTTGCGGTGCCAAACCGACCGCACCAAGTAGATCCCGAGCATGCCGCAGTGGATCGCCGCGAAGCCAAAGTACATGGCTGCAATAGACGGGTAGTAGCGCTTGTCGACCGACAGCGCGTTGCTCGTGATCGTGTTCATGAAGTTCGTCGTCAGCAAGTACCGGTAGAGAACACCGATCGCGGCGGGAAAGACGGCGCAGATGACGTGCGTGAGCATGATCGTGAGCCAGAACCAGCGGAACACGCGCCGGCTCAGAAACACGCTCACCACGCGCTTCTCGCAGAAGGAAGTCGGTGGCGCTGGTGTGTGGACGTTGGGCTTGTGGCCCTGGACGATAGTGCCGACGCGCAGAGTCCACATCGTCAGTTAGTC
>JAASFQ010000994.1:0-11337 GCA_023333845.1 Globisporangium polare | reverse complement strand
TCCGCTGTGACGCTCTCTGCGCTGTTGCTGTTGTCCTGAGCCTCTGTTGCTGCTGTTGGGAAGAGTTCGTGGCCGCCGCCTCCGATGCTGCCGCTGGCTTCATCGCTCATGGTGCTGCTTGACGTGACGCGCGGTTGCCTTCCGAGAATCAATCAAACCAACGGGCTGACTGAAATACGCCCAAGAAACAAACAAACAAACGTCAAATTGGTCGAGATCGGGAAACCAACGGAGGATTCAGGTGGACAATTCGCGTTTTCGCGTGGCGTTGAACGGACTCGGAAGTCCTCGCTGGAGAGATAGCGAAACACAGGCGGCAGGAAGCAAAAGGAGATTTCAGGCAAACGCTAGAGCTTCGAGCCCTGATCTTCGCGATCAAAGTGCACGACGCACCACGTCGTGGGCTGCCCACCTACACAGGAAAGAGACACGCAGGCGCTCTAGCGGCAATCACGAAGCATACGCCAGAGATGCAGATTCACAGGCACGGCCATAACCTGTCGCGTGCGGCTAACAGATCACCTCTCCCATGGCCCCAAATCACTTCGGAGTTCTCTCGAGTATGTTCGCCAGGTTCATCCTCTGCAACAGCTCGATAGCCGCACCGTATGTGCTATGTCGAGCTTCCCACCCCATCAACATGCGGAAAACTTGTCGCTATGTATTTGTCCAGGTTTTGACGTAATGTACGCCCTGCTCTGAAGTATGCGCTCCACAGCGTGCCACAAAGGTGTCACCTCACTGAGAATGCCCATTCACAGCACCGCGCCGCACAGTTCACAACACAACATGCGAAATTGCAGAAGGCATGCGCACGACATCGAGAAGGCGCGTTGCGTGGAGATGCCGAAAATCAGGAGGAAAAGCGTACCTGCAGCCCATTGCGTTACGTTTTCGCAGCAGTCAAACTCAAGACGCCACACTTTACGTCCCGCTTTCTCTGTCGATATGAACCGCCACAGATGTGCGCTCTGCCTTCTCGGCGACTTCGAACTCCAGCTTTGCTTTGTGAAAACCTTTTGCGGGAAACTGGCAATGGCGCTTTGTAAACCGGTGCGTGGACACCTCACAATCGATTTATCGATCTGACAGAACCGCCTCAATCCTATTTTCGTAATTACGCTTTGCTGTCTCGAGAAAGTGAACAATTTTGACATTTCAAAAAGACGTCAGGGGATTTCAAGAGATTGTTTTGATCAAATATAAAACAGTCCCACCCAGTAACTGGGAGGCTAGTATTCCGGCTGCATTGAGTACGCAGCGCATTGGCGGTGGGAGAAAGTCGCCGCGCCATACACACACGAGCAGGTGGTGTGGTGGCGCTCGCGGTGCCTCTCTCTGTCTATCGACCGCCTCGATCTCTATAGCGCACGTGTGCATCTCGCTCTCCTTCCTCTGCGCAGAGAGGGCTCTCATGGGCGTGATCTCGGTCGGCGCGTCGCTCGGCGTCAAGGACGACACGAATGCGCATCCGATCATCTCGACCAGCGGCAGCAACGTGCCGCCCGCGCGGCGACGAGGCGCGGCTGCGCGCTCGCCCAGCTCCACGTCCGTGTCGCCTTCACCGGTGAGTGGGCGTGCGCACTACAGCGCGTCGTCATCACTGTATCACCAGCAGCAGTACGCCAGTAGCAGCAGCAACAGCATCAACACTGGGGTCAGCAACAGCAACAACAACAACGAGTACCAGTCGAGCCAGACGTTCCCAGCGAGTAGGAAGAAGCCACTGCGAAGGCGAACAACAATGACGACTACGAGCACTGCCAGTGGCATGAGCTCATTAGCTTCATCGAATGGTGGTGTTGCGACTGGAGGAGGGACAGGTACCGCGCAACCCGCAGCATCTTCATCGAATGGCTCGCGCGACGAGCAGCAGGACGAGATGGGCCAGTGGCAGGTGACGCGCGTGGTGGCGGTGCCAACGAGCTACGACCCGCAGCTGCTGCTGCCGCACGTGATCGGCAACCGCGGCGCGCGCATCAACGCGATCATGAGCCAGGCGAAGTGCATCATCGTCCACCGGAAGCGCGACGCGCGGAGCCAGAACAGTGACGCGAATGGCAGTAGCGCGGGCTTTGTGATGAGCTTCCAGGTGTCGGCGGACTCTATAAAGCGGGTAAAGACAGCGGCGGACGGCGTCTTTGTGTGTGTGACTCATAAGCAGGAAGTTGACCGTGTGTTTGTGGTATGTGCGTTGTTTGTGGTGACGCTTGTGTAGGTCGACCACGGATCGAAGCTATTGCGATCTGCGATTGAGAACGCCGAGCAGCTCACGCGCAGGCGAGTAAACAGCAGCACAATCCTCGACGGGAGCAGCAGACAGCAAAGAGCCACAGAATACGAGAACTCAAGGCGAGTTTCTCACGAGCGAGAGCTGAGCGATGAGCTGGACATGGACACTTTCAACACATCGGACAGCGGCGCGCTCTCCAGGAAGCGCAAGCAGGCGGACACGCGCATGAGCAGCATCGAAGACATCGGCAGCGAGAGCAAGCGGATACACCGGGCCGAAGCCGACAAAGAGGAAGAAAATGAAGCTACCCCTACAACTGCTCATGCCGCTGCGAATGACGAGACATTGGAGGTTGATGAGTTCCGAATACGACTGCAGCGCAGTGCCGCGATCTCCAGGAGGTTCGCTCAGGAGGCCGCGCACGCGCAAGCACAAGCAGTGGTGGAGAAGCAAAAGTTCGTGGCTGTGCTCCGCAAGGCAGAAGCCGTGAAGCACAAGCGGCGGGTCTCGGACGTGGTCGTGAAGGCGCAGTGTGCTGTGATCGCGTCTCCAGGCTCCAGTTTCGCCAAGTCATCGAAGAAGAAGCGCGCGAAGATCGAGCAGCTCAGCTCTGCTCAGGACGCGTGCTGGTCGAGTCCAGGTTTCCACCACGTCGTGGCTCCAGACATCCGAATACCGAGGCTCTCCACGCGAAGAACGTCGATTCCAACACCTTCGCCGTTGTTGTCCGCACAGGCTGTGAAGAAGTCGACCATGGACGACGACTTGGTGAACCTATTTAAGAAGATCGAGGCTTTCAAGAAGGTGGTCAGCAGCTCGTCAGCTACAAGAGCTCAAACGTGCGATGAAGGAGCTGCCGTGAATCCAGACGAAGATGCTCCGGAGTATGTCTTCGATGCGCCTTCAATCAGTGACGCAAAGGAAAGTGCGCCGCCAGCCACCACGACAGTCCCAGTGTCCACTGTTCAGCACGAGACCAGAGTCACTGGCTTCAGCAACGGACGGAGGGAAACGCAACCCCAGGAGAACCGACGCGAGTCCTTCCGGTCGACGTGGGACGTCCCAGGACTATCTCGTGATCTGAACCTCGTGCAGGACTACTCGGGTGAGAGCGACTGCAAGCTGCTGCAACTAGTCGTCGGAGAGAGGCAGTACTTCTACATGGAGCCGCTGCTGCTTGACCACGGTATGGAGAACCAGGAGACGCTGAAGCGATGGATCCTCACAGAGCATGACGTGCAACTGGTCTGCAGCTTCCTCTCTGAGAACGACCAGTACGGGAAGCAGGTCGTGCAGAGCATTGACGAAACAAAGCAGGCAGTGGCGTCAAGCGCTTCGTCATCGTCCTCTGAGCTGTTCCAGTCGTCGAAGAAGCCCCAGTGGAGTGCGACGCAGCGTCAGCTCGTGAACGTGCACTCGCTCACGTTGGCTGCGCACCTGCTGGGTTACCACTACCACGCCATGCAGTCTCTTCGTGGTGGTGTCGACACGTCGTCAAGCAGCAGTGGACATGCAGCGCCCACACTCACTGGACGCGATGTCCTCACGGACGAGACGCTCAAGTCGGATCTGTTCAAGTTCATCCTTCGCCCTATTCGGTCGTCTGCGATCGAGTCGAGTTTGCTGGACTCGCTACCGATTTCGCTGGTGCGCGAGACAGTGGGGCACTGTCCTGAGGTGCTCAACCACGTGCTCAACTGGAAGGAAGAGGACGACATCCCAGCGGACGTGGCACAAGACATCCGGAGCACAAAGGCAGCGAAAGGCAGCAGCAGCGCGTACTTGCACAGCCTGATGGAGCGACTGTCGGCGCACGTGGCTGAACTCGACGGTGTGCTGGCTTCGCTCGGAGAGAAGGTGCGAAGGGAACTGGATCAGCAGGCGAGCGAGAGTCCACAAGAGAGAGAAAACGTGATCTTCCTCACGAATCAGCTCAAGGACGTGACGGCAAAGATCGTGGTGGAGAACATTAAGCTCCAGCTGCACAAGTGGGCTACCGTGTTCCTCGAGAACTCGTGTTCGTGGTTCGATTCCGACTTCGACGACTCGATGGGGTACGGCAGCGATGGCGACCGCACGTACGACAAGTTCACGTGTCTGCAAGACGCGCTCTTCGTGTGGCACAACCAGAAGGTGCTCTACTCGGCAAAGGACGACTTGGCGGACATGCAGGAGACAAGAGCCACTGAGAACGGTGTGGTTGAGCAGACTCGACGTCAGCAGCCATTGGCTGCGAACGGGACTGTCGCGCCGTCGGTGCAAGCTTCTCGGACGGCTGGTGGTGGTGGTGTGGCGACCACGCAACCGCGTTCATTGTCCGCGACTGGCAATTTCAGTGACAATGACGCGTCGTCGACGGCTGCAAAAGCACAAGCAGCTCTGGAGCCCACTCCGTCAGAGAACGAGCTGGCGGCGCTGAAGAGCCTGACGCCAGCGAGCATGCTGGAGAAGCTCGAGAACCACTTCACACTGGAAGACATCTCGAAGCACTACATGTCGCTGCTGGAGCTGCATGACACGAGGAAGCAGCTGCACGATTCGCTGCTGACCATGAAGACGCTCATGGACGTGATGGGCCGCTCGGCTCCGTGGCGAACGCACGTGAAGAACTCGAATGCGCTGAAGCGCGAGCTGGCGAAACAGGCTGCGATGGAGAAGAAGCTCCTGCTGCACCAGTGGGGGTTCTACTACAAAAGGCATCAAGGCAAGGTCGCCAAGACTGGTGGCGCTCACGCGCCAGCCAACAAGCCTACAGATGCTGAAGACGCAGCAGGTGGAGCCTCTGGCGATGGGAAGCGCAATACACAGGAGAATCCTGAACCAGATGTCGAACAGCAGCCCAAGAGCATCGACTGGACTGGCGTGTTCGATGCGAACGACTCGGCCGACGTGGTGATGATGAAGAAACTCAGGCACGAGCTCCAGGTGACCAACTCGGAGCTGGCAAAACATGCGAGTTCGGGCGACGCCAAGGATCCACTGAACGCTGAGCACCGAGCGCTGATGAAGGAGTGCAATGCGCTCACGCGATCGTGCGTCGCGGCACTGAGCAAGTTCCTGGGCGAATCCGTCGACGACGAAGTGGCAGCGCACATCCTCGCGTCTTCGGAAGCCAGCGCCCCCCCACGACGTCGAGCGCGCTCACGATCCGTTATCATTCCCGATGAGCTCCGGTCGACAGGTGAACCTCTCAACAAACCTGGTCCAAAGAATGAGAAGCCAATTTCACAAGCAGTACAGGCTTCGACAAGCAACAAAGGCGAAGATGGTGCTGAAGAGATGGAGATCGATAGCACTGGTCCAGTTGAGTCTACTACCTCCACTCGAGCCAAAAGCCAGACGTCCGCCCCGCTCGCCAAAGGCGCAGCGCCAAAAGTTGCGAAGTCGTCGGGCGACAAGCAAGTAGCCGAGCCGCCTGTAGTGAAGCCTGTTACTACTTCAGGACCAAAGTCAGCAGCTCGGAAGAGTCCAACAGTGCGCACGCAAAGCCGCGTGAACCCTGCGCCACTGCGAATGGGCTGTTCCGGATGCCGCGATCTGCGACGTCGTTGCACCGGGTGCTTTGGCTGTTGCCTGCACTGCGTGTGCGTAAGCTGCGGCTGCCGCATGTGCTGCTCCACACGCTTCCTGGCCGTGCAGAAGACGCTCGCGATGCTCGTGAGTTGCGTGGAAGCGAACGACGGATGCAAGTGGGTGCAGGCGAAGCCTCGTTCCAGCTCCGTATCGAGCGACACGGATGGAGCGGGTGCAGCTCAGCGCAACGACCAGTTCCCCAGCAAGATCTGCGGCATGCTCCGCATCTGCTTCAAGTGTCTCTACTGCGGCAGCCACTGCACGTGTCCGCGTCCGACTGTGACGAAAGTGACCGGTGGTCACGCGCGCATCGGACTTCGAGGAAGACCTGCGGCGACGCGCAGAGAGCGGCGATTCAAGGCCAAGCTGGCGCCGACGCAGCGACGCACACCGGTGTCGAGTGATGGTTCAGCGAATGACCAAGATACGCCGATGCCCGGACCGAGTCCCAGGGATCGACGAGGGTCAGTTTCAGTGCCAGGAGACAGCAATGGAATGGGAGCTCCGGCCTCAGCTCCAGTCTCAGCTCCAACCCCAGTATCTTCGCCACCACCGCCAAGTGCAGAGACCGTGGGTGAAGGCGATGCGATCCCGCTGCCCAACCGCTCGGACGAGTTCACGGGCTTCCCCAATCCGCCGCCGCCACTGCGCACC
Source organism: Globisporangium polare (assembly GCA_023333845.1). Lineage (NCBI taxonomy): Eukaryota > Oomycota > Peronosporomycetes > Pythiales > Pythiaceae > Globisporangium > Globisporangium polare. The sequence continues at coordinate 4,877 of JAASFQ010000994.1, read as the reverse complement.
GGGAAGGACCAGGGCAAGACGGAGCAGGAGGATCTCTTCCGCGCCGCGCGCGTGCGCATGAAGCTGCAGCGCAACACTTTTTCCATGTTGCACTCGCTCTACGGATCGATCCCGGCCAATACGTTCCTGGACGGCGACGTGCTCTGGCAGCCGGAGCGTATCCGCATGATGTGGGAGCGCAAGGACCTCTTCGGCGTGCTGGGCGTGCCGCGCGACGCGACGACGCAGCAGATCAAGCGGCAGTACCGCAAGCTGGCGCTTAAGCTGCACCCGGACAAGACGATGGACATCGCATTGAATTCCAACTCGAACGCGCAGGAGGGCGACTACCACAGCAGCACGGCCGACGAGCGCGTCGAGGCCTTCGTGGCCGTCACGCACGCCTACAAGTTGCTGTCCGGAGACCCGGCGACGCTCAGCAGCAACATCTGGAAGCCCTCCATGTAAATGGCAGTTTCAGGTTGTCGCTCTTGGGAAGTCGCGCGCGATCTCGTGGTGATTGGTGAGTGGGTGAAGAGTCGCGCATAGCGTGGGCATTTGCAATCAGGACAAGGAGCTCCATTGCAGAGAGCTCCATTGTGAAGAGCTCCGCTGCGTAGATCTTATCCAGTCCAGCGCGACAATTTCAAGATATGGACGTGAACCGCATCTTCTCGGCCGAGCAGATCGCGGTGCCGCCGGAGCTGCCGCTCGTGATCAAGGACTGGACGAAGGCCGTGATCCGGGAGCACCCAGAAGACCTGCTGCGCTTCTCGCTGCAGTGGTTCCAGGACAAGGCGGCGCTCGTGTCGCAGCGCAAGGCGGCGGAGAACCAGATCCGGCGCATGCGGCAGCTCTTCGAGGCCTACGACGTGGACGGTAACGGCCGCATGGAGGCCAAGGAGCTCGCCAAGTTCCTCGTGAGCGACCTGGGTCTGGCGCTGAGCGAGAACGAGCTCGAGGACCTCGCGATGGACCTCGACGCCGACGCCACGGGCTTCATCGAGCTGGGCGACATCATCCAGTGGTACTCGACGCATCGTTGAGAGGTTTGCCAATGCTGAGAGAGAGAGAGAGAGAAGGGGGTTGTAACTTTGTATTGATTTTGCCTGTTTACGACGACGATGCGTTCGCTTGCTTGCTCTTGAGCTCTCGGTGTTCACTCTGCTTTGTCAAGCAGCCGACTTGTCGCTGCCTCTTCACGATCACCGACACCACTTGGCCTCTCACATACTGTACCTTCACTATCACTCTCGCCTGGCCCAGAGCGCCGTGCTCGCGTGGACCTTCCAACACCTATCGCCCCAGCCTTCCCTGCACTCGCTACACGCTCCTCGTCCCCATCCTGCTCGTCGTTGTCAGACGGCTACTCTGCGGTCGGCGGCGCGATGGCCTCTGCGACGGACGCGGCGGCCGCGGACGTGGAGTCGCTCTGCCAGATGCGGATCGTGCCGTCCTCGGAACCCGTGGCGAAGCTCTCGCCGCGCGGCGCGTAGCGCAAACACCGCACGGGTCCGTGGTGGCCCTTGTGGCACTCGAGCATCTCGCCCGAGGCGAAGTCGAACACGCGCACCCACGTGTCCGAGCCGCCGGCGATGAACTTGTCGTCGCGCGGGTGCAGCGACGCGCCGCCTTCTTCGGCAAACGAGATGGGCATCGCGAACGCCTTGAGCAGCGCGAAGTCGTTCAGCACGTCGTAGAAGTACACCTACAGAGTATAGACCAACGCAGTCAGTCAACCACAACCACCTAGCGATAGCAGATGAACGCATTGAGCCCTTCGCTCACGTACCTTTTTGCCGGCGGCGACCGTGAGCACCGTGTTGTTGCGCGAGGCCTCCATGTCCATGACGCCCGTGCCGGCGTCCACCTTGAACTCCTGCACCTTCGCGCCGGCGTCCAGGTTCCACACAGAAATCGTGCCGTCCACCTCCCCCGTGACCGCGAGCTTGTCGCTGAGCACCACGACCTTGCGGATCTGCTCCTTCGTGCGCAGCTCGAGCGTCGGCGGCGGTGGCGGCACGAAGATACCCGTGCGGTCCTCGCTCTTGTAGTGCTCCACGAGCTCCTTCACGCCCAGCAGGTCGAACACGCGCAGCAGCTTCTCATGTCCCGCAGTCAATAAGCGCGAGCCGTCGGGCGTGAACTCGACGCTCTTGACGATGTGCTTGTGCTCGAACGTCGTGATGACATCGCCCGAGAGCGCGTCCCAGAACTTGACCGAGAAGTCCGCCGAGCCCGTGGCCGCGTACTGCGCGCTCGCGTCCACTTTTGCGCTCCACACGGCGCCCTTGTGACCCTCGAAGGTGCCGATCCAGTCGCCCGTGTCGGCGCGGCGCAGCATCGGGAGCTTGTCGTGGCACGCCGAGATGAGGAAGCAGCCGTCGGCCGTCACGGGGCTGTACTGCACCTCGGCGAGCGGCCGCGAGTGGCCCGGACACACGACGGGGATCTGGCGCAGGCCGCTGCGCGACGAAGGAGAGAGCGGTGGGCCGTCCATGGCTCCAAGTAGCGGGTAGAGAGAGAGAGAGAGAGAGAGGCGAGAGGGACGGAGGATACGCGGAGCTGGTGGGCTTCGAGTGCTCGGGAGCTCTTGATTGTGATTGTTGGGCTCTCGAGGGGGGGAACAAAAAGCTCTTGAAGACAGTAAATGAGGGATTTGTGCCTTGTTATAGTGTGTCAGCTGGAGATCAAACTACTTTATTTCACTATTCTTTGAGTCATTTCAGCCTGTGTGTGTGTGCTTTCCTCTCCAATATCCTTCAATATCCTGACGCAAACATCCGGGCTTCAAAGAGGAAGCAACCTATTTGAAATGACTATGCATCCACCTTGGGATACGAACAACAGGTCGGGTATGGTCGCGATGTTGTCTGAAGGTGACGCCAACTGGTGCCTGGAAAAGCAGCACCTCGATCGAGAATGAGAACGCAGCTTGACGAGCACGGAGACTCGCAGGAAGTAAACTGTGGGAGGGGGGGCCGCGAGGGTGACGAATGACGAAGAATCGCGCGCGCGCGCTCCTCCCATCGCATCGGTAAGCAACGCGCTTTTCCTGCTGGCGCCAAGAGCACTGACAACGCCATTGCGAGGTACAGCTGCAGCCGGATGCAGACGCAGAGCCGCTGGAGCACGACAGCACCTTCCTGTTGCGCTATTAGCATGAAGCAGTGCGACTTTGCGTGAATGGAGCTTCGAATTGAGACAGAGCGTGCAACGAGTTTCGTTAGCTTTGAGAAATAGGAGCACTGTCTCGAGGAGGGGGCCATTCCTTACAGCACAGTAGCTAGTATAACACTGCAATGTTGCCTTGGATTCCGAGTGGAGTGGATCGCCTACTATTGCCGCCTTCATTTCGCAAAGGTCTCTAGCTTATCACTGCCAACTCTTGTCTAAACATTACACCACACATCGCGAGTCCTCATAGCTACACGTACTACGATGCAGCAGCTCCCGCGACTTGGTCATCATCGACCGAGACTTTGAACACGATACGACTCACCACCATCCGGTGGAGCGCGTGGCAAAAGAGCGCGACGATCATGAGGTCCACGCCAGCGACCACTTGGACATCGTAGCCGCCGTCTCTGGATGCGATTTCGCAAATCAGCTCGCGCAGCTCAAGCCGCAGCTTCCTCTTCTTGTCTGCAGCGTCGCCGCGAGCCAAGAAAACGACCGAGGAGCTCGTCTCGGAGTCACTCTCGGCCTCAATGAGGAACTTCTCGCCCGAGTTCTCATCAGCGAACTTGAGTTTGATGCCAGAAATGAAGTCGCGCGTCCAGGTCTCGATCTTGTAGAGCTCGCGATGCGGCGCGGCGCGGGATTTGATCTTGAAGAGCAGGTCGAACGACTTCCTCGTTTCGCACTCCTCGATCTTGACGACGGGCTGGTTCTTGGCGTCCATGAGCATCCTCTCGTTCGGCTCGTCCAAGTCTTCCTCCGTCACCTGGAAGAGCAGCTCGCTTGAGTCCTGGTCGTACACGTGGAACTGCGTGTTGTGCAGGTGCTCGACGCGTAGCGTGGTCGCGCGCGAGCGCACGAGGGGTGAGCAGTTGCGAAGCGCGATGGCCTCCGGTGGGATCGACTGCTTGTTGCCCATGCTGCTCCTTGGTGCTTGTCTTGGGTTTGGCAGCGGGGGGAGCGTGTGTGTGTGTGTGTGTGCGCGCGTTTGGACTCGATCTGCGAAGTGGAGGACGTCCTGTGACACAAGTCAAAAGCGGTGGGGTAGACATGGCTCGCCCACATCCAGTGGGGGAGTGGGGGTGGTTGGATTCTCCAATCAGGTTCGCAGCGATGGGTGCGCACCCAAGCGACGTGAACCTGGTTTTGTGACGTGCTGTGCACTTGTTACCCACGTGCTTGCGATCGCATGTGCAGATGGCGATGCACGGAGCATGTGGGCAGCAGCCAGCCGCGAGCACAGTATGAGGTGCTTTCTGGTCTTCGGTCTGTGCGAGCCGCCACGCTTTGCCGAGCGCTCAAATACACGTTGGTTTAATCCACATCCGATTGGACGTTTGTTTGACTGGGGTTTCTTCGAAAGGCGCACTCGTTTGAAGATGGCGCCGACGAGCGCCTCTCTGCAGCAGCATTCACAGAGGCACGCAGCAGCAGCCAGTGTGGACCGCACGATCGCCGCGCTCATGTGCATCATCTTGGATGACACGATGGAGTGCATCCCCACGAACCGGTGTCCTGCCAAGAGGCTCCGTCGGATGAGCAAAGTGATGCTCTTTGGCGCGTTGGATTTCCTTTTGATAGAACGTCTCGCGGGTCCGACGATTGGGTGGAGATCTCGTTTCCGACATCCAGCAGAGCATTGTGCATTGGATTGTGTGTGCATTGCTCTGCGATCATCCCAAATGTTGGATGCCATCCGGGTTGCAAGCTGCTGGCCC
>JAASFQ010000993.1:0-11339 GCA_023333845.1 Globisporangium polare | reverse complement strand
GGCGTGGGTTCACACAACGCGAAGTTGGCTGCGATGTCTGTTATGATGCACGCTGGTCTTATCTTCCGGTACGGTACTCTGACGCTATCCAGGCTACCAGGCTTTCTACTGAGAGGCTGAGAGTTCTTATCATCCTGGCCAGGCTCCTTGGGATTTTGTCTACCTCTGAAGCAGTGAAACGCTCCCGCACGTCCACCCACCACAAGCCTTTGGGGCTAGCTTCAGTCAGAACTCCAACATGGCCAAGCCGAGGACAAAGTCGAGGGCGAAGGCCTTCACGAGCATGCTCGGGTCGCGCCAGGAGGTCGTGCACCTGCTGCACGTCTGGCTCGATGTGGTGGACACGTTTCCCGGACGCGCACTCGTTCGAGCGGCAGTTCTCGCTCATCTACCAAAAAAGTTCCAGGCGCTGTCCGATAGCGCTATGTGCTTGAATTACGAGGCTGCGACCAAGAAGGCGTCGCTCGTGCTCTCGAACGAGCTCATCTATGAGTACAGCGCGCAGCAGCAGCAGCTGAGCACCAAGGTCACGCCTGCGCCTCGGTCGACGCATGCGACGCGAAGTGCCAAGAAGAAGCCCAAGGCTGCTACCAGTCAGCCACAGGTTGCTGCCGCATTTACTAAGCTGCTGATGTTGACCAAGCCCTCGTCATCCCCAGGAAATATCCTGAGTTCTCTGAGAGCCAATGGCAAGCGGAAGCGTCTCGTCAAGGTATCTACGAGAGCGAATGCGTATGTGGACCCGAGCTTCACTTATTCAATCAGTTTTCGTTACTCACAAACGTACACATAGGGACTTGTTCAATCGCCAACGTACCTCCCGTTTCCTCATGATCACGCAAAGACCCAGCTCCTCCGGACAGTTTGCACCATCTCGCACGTGAACTTGCCGCACGCGACGTCCTCGTGCATGCCCAGCACGTCGCTCAGCAGCAGCGAAAACGAACTCTTGTCGTAGGGCGTGCGGAAGAACGGCGAGAAGGCGTCTTCGCGGTCGTTCACGTCGTGATCTTTCGCGAACTGGAGCAGGATGAACACACCGAAGCGCGACATCTCCAGCGAACTACTGGAGAGCATGGCTCGCAGCCCGCTGAGGAAGCTCTTGGGGTCCACGCGATAGAACGTCTTGCGGTTGCCCTTATGTCTGCAGTGGTCCTTGATCTCCTTGGCGACCTCGTACAGCGTCATCTCGTGCAAGTCTGCGTGGAGTTGTTTGAGAAGCTCCAGTGCGTCCTTGGGGCCGATGGCGGCGCTGCGGCCCGCGATCTCCTGGCGCGCGTCGAACCAGGGCTCGAGCGTCTCGGGCACGAGGACAAGCGGCAGCGGCTCGTCGTCGATCTCGCGGCATCGCGAGCGGATACAGTCGACGAGCGCCAGATACCGCGCCTCATCACCAAAAGTGCGATGGAACGACACTTCGAAGTTGTTGCGGTCGCCCGTGGAGCCGTCGTCGCCCTGGCGCGAGAGCTGGATGGAGAAGTCGATCTGCTCGGCCACGCACAGACAGGAGACCTCGAGGCGCCACTCTTGATGGCTCTCCGTGTACTCGAGCGCGTCAAAGTACGCGAGCGCGCTCTTGACGCTCTGCACGATCTTTGCGGGGCTGTGGCCTCCCGTGGACGGGAACGTGACGTCGGCGAACGCGAACACGGAGGAGTCCTTGAGCGGGATCTCAGGCTCTGTCGGTGGCAGAGAGGCTGGTGCTGGGGGTGCCTTGGTCAATGGCTGGAACACGAACTCGCTTGCGAGCGGCTGGGAGCTGGACTGTGACCCTAGTAGCGACGTGAAGCCGGACTTGTCGGAGCGCTCCATCCAGGCGTTCAGCGAGTCCTGAGTGGTCACCACACAAGCACATCAATTAATCAGGGCCGCTGAGCAGCTTCTGCGGGTGTACCACCACAGCAAAAACGGCGTACCCCTGTGCGCGACTCGGGCGCCCACACGAACGCATGGCTCGCGCTGTCGCGGTGCGGGACGGCGATCGGTCCCTCGAGCTCCTCGTCGCTGGCGCCGGCGTCCCCGGGCACGTGGTGCGGCGCAAAGTGCGGCTGCGAGTCGCTGTCCGTCCACGCGAATGAGCCATCGTCTCCCTCGTCGCTGCTGTGCCGCTGCTGGTGACGGCCGTGGCCGCCAGAGGTGAACGCTGGCGGTGGCCCCATGAGATCGTGCGTGGTGCTGCTGGCCGGCTGGCGTTCTTTTATGAGCATTTGGATGGAGTCGTGGGTGCGTGCTAAAGTCCACAACACCCTGGGTTTCCTCGCCTGCAAGCGAGATTTCCCCAAAATGGGTTTGACAAACATACAAATCGGCTCGCATCCATCCTGAAAGCAAGATGATTTCAAGAACGTGTTTATTTTGGGCTCCGTCTATTATCTATAAGAGACGCGTATACAGGTCCGCACTCAATAAGTGTATGGGTTTCACAGATGAAAAAGCATCTGTTTCGAAAGGCAAAACAAACTGGATTATACGGAACGACAAGAGTGCTGGTCAAGTCGACCAGCACTTGCTGACTTGTGTCCTCGCTTCCAGTTCCGTTCACAAGCGAACGCATGGCGCACCACCTGCTAAGGCAGCACCTTCGCGCCCATGCGCAGCTCCTCGAAGGCCATGTGGATCACGTCGCGGTAGCAGCGCGGGTGCGTGCGGTCGTAGGCCTGCTGCACCCACGTGAGCGCCTCGTCGGACTGGCGCGTGAGCGTCTGGCCGCTGCCCTCGGTCAGGTAGAGCGCCTCGGACGAGGACTTGAGCGCCAGGCGCGCGAACTCCCACGAACGCTCGTTCTTGCGCTGCACGCGGCCGAGCAGCTCGAGCACCTTGTAGTACTCGCGCACGACAACCTCCTCGTCGCGCGCGATGTCGATCGCCATGTGCCTGTCGCCGATGACAAACTTGATCTCGACGTCGCGGTCCGCGCGGCCCGCAGTCTCGAACTTGACGTGGTTGACCGTGTAGCTCTTGTAGTCGAAGCGCTCGACGAGCTTGCGCGTGGTTGTGGCGTTCTCACCCTCGGACCGGATCAGCGCTTGGTTCGTGAACGCATACTCCTCCTTGGTCGATTGCAGCGCGAACATGATGGTCTCGTTCGGCAGCAGGAAGCCCGCGGCGATGCACGACTCGAGTTGGCGCACGGGGCGGCAGATGTCGGCCGAGCCCGTCAGGTCCGACGCGATTCCCTTGAGCATGCTGGACATTGCGGAGAGATTTGGAGTTGGTAGCTTGGGAGGCGAGAAGCGAATTTGGGAATGAGCGGTTGAGAGCAGGGTGGCTTGGGCTGGCGAGTTACTCGTCTCGTGCCTCGAGAGCGAAGAGCCCCATGGCAGCTGGCGCCTTCCACGAGGTCTCACCCACGCGCACCCAGGTGTCCGTTTGAGTCGCACGATGGAGATGAGATGCGATTGGCAACCGGACGAAGAAGACGACGAGTGCGAGTGGATTTTTTGGTTCCGTCGATTGACACATGGCTTCGTCAACGACGCATCCCGAATATCAGAAGGCAGCAGACCCGTCGCATTGCGGCTGGATACGACTACACTCCGCCGTTCATAGAAAACACGTTTTAGCTCATTTAGTCCAGTATAATGTACTCACATTTGCTCCTGTGTGGATAGATTAGTAAATTACATGAGAAGTGCAAGACACACGAGATGTAGCTTTAGCCGGAACTGGTGACCACCTCCGGTGGCCCATATTGCGTCAAGCCGATGTCACCCAAGTGAAGCCATCTCGGCGCACCACTCCATCTTGTTCCACGCCGCGAGCCAAAGTGGTGTCTGTTTTATAGCCCGAAAATCCATTCTCCGCTTCAAGAAACACTTCAGCCTGCGTTCGTTGCATTGCTTGATCCTTTTTTGTGTCCAACGCGTGAGCCTCAACGCGGCTTTCCAGGTACACTGCCATGCCCTCGTCGACCTAGCCTTGGGCTCGTAGCGCCAGCGCCTTGACTCTAGAGCCCTGTCTGGAGGCCACACTTTGCGATTCTCCACCTCGAAGCCACCCAAGTCGCAAGTCGCAAGTTTCAAGTCGCCACCCAAACTCTCACACCTTCACAATGTTCAAATCGCTGGCGAAGGACCTCTCGGGCACGGCCGACATCTGCAACACCGTAACCAACTTCTCGAAACTGGCGGGCGCGCAGTACGTGCTGCCCAAGGAGGAGATCTTGTTCGCGTTCCAGTCGGCCAAGGAGGAGTTCGTGTTCACGGACCAAGCTCTGATCACGGTCTGCGGCGAGAACGCCACCACGACGCGCAGGCTCGTACTGCGCTACGAGTACCGCGAGAACCCGCTCACCAAGGTCCAGTTCGAGACCACGGGCCGCGTGGACCGCGACTGCGAGATCAAGTTCCAGATCGGCGAGTACTCGATCTTCATCGACATTGCCAAGAAGGAAGAGGAGCTCGTGAAGACGCACTACAAGGCGCTCGTGGCGCTCAGTCGCGAGCAGCACGAGCGCCTTCACAACTGGGAGCTCGCCAAGCAGGGTCTCGACCGCGCGGCCGACGCACTGCATCTCAAGGACCCGAGGCCCGAGGCCATGAGCCTCACGAGTCAGGCCTCCCAGGCGCTCCAGTGGCTCGAGGACGACTTCGCGAAGCTCAACCCGCGCAGCTACAAGAGCGTCGTGGTGCCAGCGCTGTCAGTGAGCAGCGGCCGTCGAAAGTAAAGTTATGCTAGCCCTGGTTTCCATAAGAACGATGATGGTGGATATTTCGTGTGTGAAGGTTGATTCAAGTTGTCTTGCGAGGACCTATCTCCGTCAACCGTATCTTGATTTCTATGACTCGACCTCCAGAGCTTTCCTACTTTTCCTAATATCAGCCAGCATTCCTTCTAGTCCAAGGTCAGGAGGTTCGTGGACATCGAGCGATCGAAGGAGTTTCGCTCGACCATCGCAAAATTCGGTGGCCTCGAGCGGCTCGTCTTCAGCATCATGCGAACGAACACGACGATCGCTCTGCAATGAGCCTGCGCCACTCTTTCTTCCAGGCACAAGCAAAGAAAGCCTCGCGCGAGAGATACATCAAAGCCATCACAAGGTGATCAACCACATCGTCAAAAGCTACAGTAGCCTCACTCACTCTTCACGTGGTCGGCAAGCGCTTGCACCCCATACTCGCCGATGAGCGCTATCGCTTGGTGGAAATCCAACCTGCGAGTCGTATCGTAGAAGTCCCGCGTCGTCTCTCGCAGCAGCACGACCACGGCCTTGCAGTAGATCTTCTCGACCGCTTCGTCGTGTCTCATCCTCACCGAGAACGAGGCGCCGCCGTCGAGCCAGATCGGAATCGTCCAGAAGGCAATGCGGAAGCATTGGTCGCCTAGGTCTTCGTACTGCACGGGCGAGAACTGGAGCGACGCGTAGTCGTAGCGGTCGACGGCCTTGTAACTATGATTGCTAGTCCCCTGCTGGTTGGTCCTCGGGCTGGACACCGTCCTCACAGTGAGGATCGCCTCGTTCGTGAACGCGATCTCCTCGAACTGATCTTCTTGACTCGTGAGCGCGAAGAGAATTCGCTCGCTGGATGGAATGAGGAATTCGGAGACGAGGAGCGCGCTGGCGTTGGTCGCGGGCACGTGCTGGCGCTGGTTGAGCTCCTGCTTCTGCCTCTTCGTCGCCATCGCCTTGTTGTCTTGTTGAGAGAGATGAGAGAGAGAGAGAGATGAGATCGGTAGCGAGTATGTGTGTTTGTGTGGGTGGGCTGGTGGTCGAAGGGGAAGCCCGTTGAGTGTTCTCTTGTGCTGGTTGCAAATGGAAGGGGGGAGAGCTGGGAAAAGGGACACGGTCAGCTTCTCTCGATCGTGTGCATTCACAGTTGGTGGGTCTGGATGACGGCGGTGGACCAGACATAACCATAGCATGGGCAAACTCATCGTCGTTAGAAAAAGAGGCATGCCGACCAGCAGCACGCTACGATCGAGTGGAAGTAGATGTACTGTTGATGCATAGACAGCTCACACGTTGCTACGATTCTGCTCGAAAGACCAGAGTCCAGTGTGGTGAGCTTGCTTCATTCCGTCTTGATCGGCCCATCGTCTTCCGCACCACCACCGCCTGCTTGATGGTGATAATCCACGTAGTGCGCGTCGAGAAGCGAGCGGATCTGCTCGCGGTACCTGGCGGTCGAGAGCACGCCCGGGTGCGCTCTCACCTCACGGAACAACAACATGAGCGCCTTGTAGAGCGCCTTTGCGACTTGGTCGTCGTCGCCATCGCTAGGCAATGCGATCTCGACTACTGTCGTCACGCAGTGCTGGACCTTGAACGCGAGCGTCGAGCTCTTTTGTCCACTATCGACGGCGACTTGGAACTGCAGAGGCGAGAGCGACGTCGAGCGATAGTTGAACCGGTCGGCCGAGCCGTCGCCCTCGGGCGCTGCCGGTCCAAGGCCATCGTGCGCTCCTGCTCCTCGTCCGCAGCCTCCATCCCAGAACCCACAACCGAGAAGTCGCCGGGTCTCTTTGCTCTTCTTGTTACCTCCCGCGGCACCCTCTTGAATGGCTCCCTTGGATGACGCCTGCCTGTATTTGCGCTGCTCGATCGCAGCGTCCACCTGAGAAGGACGTTCGTTGTGTGTGTCCAACGCCCTTGCCGTCAACCAGGAGCGAGGCAGGGAGCGCGACGACCGAACCGAGGACGCGGACGACGGCACCGATGTCGATGTCGATGAGCAGCAGCCAACGAGCTGCCCGAAGAGTGACGACGACGGCTGCCGGCTCGCAAGTTGTGGTTCTAGCCCCCTGTTACTCGTTGTCGCGGCGGCTGTGGCGGCTCTGGTGCAACAACAAAACCCCCAGAGCGCCGGGAACAGCGACGTCACAGAAACCCTGCTGGTGGTGGCGCAGCAGCCGCTGCACCAGCAGAAGCCGCCGAAACGGCGAGGTAGACAACCTCATCCGAGTCCTTTTGCGCTCGCCTCTGGTGGGAAGTGTCGGTCGCACGAGAAGAAGCGCGTGAGGAAGACGAAGCGCGACAGCTTCAGCATGCAAGCCGTACGCCGATGAGCGCTTCGAGCTCGGCCCAGGAGCACACGACCGCGCGCGCAAGCAGTTCTTCGTCCATGCGTGACGCCGCGAACTGCGCCGCGCAGCTGCAGAAACTCGAAGAACAGTGATTATCGTACCTGTTTCCCCGCCTGATTTGCATAATGCTTCCGAAGGATATGACATTTGACAGGCTCACGGATCCCAGCAGCCTTCACGAACGCAAGAAAGAAAAAGAGTGATGCGCAATACTGAGATATCGATTATGTCCGGTTATTAGCACTCATAAATAGCATTTGCTTCTATTTCCAGCTCAATCAAACGATTTTTGATATTTTGGGGGGGGGCTGCTCTCGAAATAAGGTCATTCGAGCACCTCATTCCCGAGAGCTCCATTCGAGCAAGCGAGAGAGAGAGCGAGAGAGAGTGGCTTCGTGACGACGACGCCCGTCATTGCCAGCACCGACGCCTATGACGGAGTCCCACATAGACACCGGCGTCTCGCCGCCACCGCCCGCTGCCAACGTCCAGCAGCAGGAGCTCGATCCCCTTCCTCCGACCTTAGCCGGCGCTCTTCAAGTGTCCTCCACGATGCCGCTCTCTCAGCCACCACTAGCAACTCTGCCGCCGTCCTACACGCCCAGTGAGGTTGTAGGAGTCGAAGACCAGAGTCTCGTGTGGTTCTGCGAGCCGTGTCTGCTGGGATTCCGAGTGCAGGAGAAGTTCGACGCGCACTGCAAGCGCCACTGGCTGTGCTCGGTGCCTGGGTGTGTCTTTGCAGCTCTGAAACCGCGTTTCAAGATCCATGTGAAGAGCGTCCATGGACTGGATCCAACTGTGGCAGCACCCAAGAAACAGAAACAGTATCGAGGACCACGAGTAGAATCCTCACCATGTCCCAGTGGCAGCGTGGCAGCGCGATACAGCGTCTGGTTCTGCGAGAGCTGCCTGCTTGGATTCCGAGGTCTCGCGCTGTTTGAGAACCACATAGTGAAGCACAAGCAGTGTATCGTGCCAGGCTGCAGCCTAATCAGTATCAAGCGACTCATCAAGGCTCACGTGAAGACCGACCATCCGCGCGAGTATGCAGCGTTGCTGCCGACCCAGCAGAAGAACCCGACGCGCTCGGTGTCGAGCGTGGCTGCTTACCTTGCAGCCGGCCGTGCGAGGGGTAGAGCTCCTGGTGGTTTCAGTAGCGGTAGCGTGGAGCCAGCGGTACTTCAGTCGGTCTTGCTCAAACAGTCGTCTATGCTTCCGGCTCGAGCATCACCTTACGGTGGGTCTTCACAGCAACAAGCAGCGAGCGACAGCAGCAGCAGCGATGACGATTCTGAACCCGAGGTGGTGGTCCTTGAGACCTTGTCGTTGTCACCGCCGAGTCCACGCAGCCTCGACCACGACGACTCGGAGAGCTCGGACTCGGATGACGAAGGTGCTGACAACGTGGATGCAACGTTAGGGAACGCCAAAGCGCTGACGATCGACTTGCTCGCACGCGTTCGTGACGTTGGAGGCGATCTCAATGAAGCTAAAGCCCCAGTACCCGCACCAAGTCCCACCCCCAGTGGCAAAGTGTGGTACTGCGTCGCGTGTGATGAAGAGATCCCTGGTGGCATTGGGTCGAAGGCGCACATGAGCAGACACGTGGCCTGTGTCGCGCCAAACTGCACGTTCTCAGCGTCGAATGACGTCGTGCGCCAGCATTTCCTCAAGGCGCATAGACAGAGTGGCAGCAAGCAAGAGCCCCAGTCAAGGCAAGCTCGCGTGGATACCGGTAGTGACTCTCGGTTCTGGCAACGCGGCTGCGCGCCAACAGAGCGACAACCGACGGCGATCGTGCCTCCTGACACGTACTGCTGCCAGATCTGCCGCACTCCAGGTCACTGGATCATCGACTGTCCTCGTTACATCAAGTTTGGCAGTAGTGCAGAGCGCCCAGCACTGCTGCGGCCATCACTCATGGAGACGACATCCTCGCGACCATCACTGCTGTTCGAGGAGACAGCACCACCAGCAGCACCACTCACTGCTCCAGCACCAAGTGCAGGCACAGCTGCTGCTGAGCCAAATGGCGAGACGAACTCGGAGCCCAAGGCCTCGCCGTGGCGATGCGACGCGTGTGACAAGAGCTTTCCCCTGGAGTCGCAGCTCGCGCCGCACTTTACAGACCACGTCCCGTGTCCAGAGGCTCACTATGGGCTCTCTGCGCCAAAGCTCCTGGTAACTAAGCACGTGAAAGTCGTCGACGACCAGATCGACGACTCGGACAGTGTGATACGACCAGCCGTATCGCCACGAACAGCAGCGCCGGGGCCGCCAAGCACGTACCTTTGCAAGATCTGCAGTTCTCCTGGCCATTGGATATACGACTGTCCCAAGATCGCAGACCCCAGTGCGAGCTCCACATCTCCTCCTCCAGCAGTGCCGACGTCTACTCAAAGTCCAAGCAACCCCAACGCGCTTCCAAGTGGGCCGCCACCTAAGACGTACTGCTGCAAGATGTGCCAGGTCCCTGGTCACTGGATCCACGATTGTCCGACGATTGCAAAGTCAATGCCTACTGGAACAGCAAAGGCCCAAGGCGACTCGGCGGCACCTCAGGTCGACGCGGCTCAGTTTCACCAAAAGCTGCCAGCCACGTACTGCTGCAAGACGTGTGGCGTCCCGGGACACCTGATTTACAACTGCCCGCTCAAGATGAAGAACTACAAGGCGACCAGTTCGAAGAAGAAGCAGTGGCGGTGCGACGTGTGCGAGATTGAGGTGGCGCTCGAGAGCCAACTGAAGGCGCACGTGAAGCAGCATGTACCGTGCTCTGAACCTGGCTGCAAGTTCGCTGCAGCGCAACGCGTGGTCACGAAGCACGCTCGAGAGAGTCACGGACACGGACACAACCTGATGGCCAAAGAGAATGCAAGCAGTTCGAAAACCAGTGACGCGAGCGACGAAGTTGTGGTGAAGGGGAGAAAGTACCGACTGCAGGAGATGGTCCTTGACGGCGTCAAGTGCAGCGTGCTCATGGACGTCGGAGAAGCCTAAGGTCTCAGTCAGCCGCACAAGGAGGAGCATCTGCTGCGGAGAAGTCTGGTGCTGCAGAATATCAGCGCGACGTACTTGCAACTTTCGGCATTGCTTTCCTCACGTTCCATTTGCGTATTCCGTGCACTCACCAGTTTCGCCAAATCTCGGCATTGCATTCTCAAACCCCAGGATCTTCGCCTCAGCAGCGCGAATGAAGAAGTCCCTCAAGGTTGCTCTTCGACCTGAACCAAGCTTACCACGCTATGTCGCTGCTCACTCAAGACGTAGAGAACGACTCACCCACACAACTGGAGCCACATCAAAGTTGTCATCGCCGTTGGGGGGATGCTCCAGAAAGCGCAAGAGCGAGTAGCTCCTTGACCATCGCCACGCTGCGTGCGCGCTGGAGAATGGAGATCCCGTTAAACCCCGCTCTCGCAAACGTCTCGCTCGAGAGGAAGCCTTCGCTCTCGAACGCGGCCGGTCCAGTGCGATCGCGAACCCCTGCTCTTCGTCCACAGACCCCATCCCAAAGTCCACAAGCACGTACTTTTCTGTCTGCTCGCCCCCCTGAGCTTCCGCCTCGGTTTGCGTGCACGCGGAATGCCAACCACCTGGTCGCGTCTTGTACGCGTTCATATGGTCGACTCGGTCGCGAACACGAGCTCTTCGCTGTCGCCTCCACGCTTGAACGCAAAGAGGATCTCTTCACCCACGAGCAGGACGTCTGCGGCATGCAGCTGGTTGGCGTCGGTCGTGTGGTAGAGCGTCGTGGCTCTCGTCGTTCCGGGGAGCAGACAGCGTTCGAGTCTTCTCGAGTGGTACCCGCAAGCTCCGTGCTCTCTGCTGGGCATCCGCTGTATTTCTTCGCGGAGAACGTGTTGGCGTCCAGCTCAGACCTCGTAAACGCGTTTTGAACTCGCACAAAATAGGTGCTCGTGAGTTCGAAGCAGCTCAACTCGCTGGATCGGAAGGCGCACCCGTGACTCACCCACTGGCGAACGTCCGAACGTAATGGATCAGGGTCCTGTGGGCGTTCCGCCGCCAAATCCATTTTGGTGGTGAGCCGGAGCGCAAGTCGCAGAAGCGAGCCAGCGGGACTGTGTGAAGCATGGAGAAGGAGGGCGAAAGCCAACGGAGTGCATGAAGAACTTCCGACGGACTCGCGAGCACGAACGCGTTGGGGTGACCACAATCGCGTCATTAATTACGGCACCACGCTTTTGCAATGTCATTCGAGTGGGGGAGAGTGCGAAATGTTCGTTTCGCCACTCTTTGACTAAGGTCATTATCGAGCGGATCGGGAAAAAAGTATCGGTTTGCTATTTTTTTGT
>JAASFQ010000992.1:0-11343 GCA_023333845.1 Globisporangium polare | reverse complement strand
GCCGTGGATGTGGTAGCTCTTGCTCTCGTCGCCGTTCTGATCCTGTCTCCTCCAGGCTCGAACTCGGTCTGCAACACGCACAGCTGGCGCGTCCAGTAGCTGCTGATCCAGCTCAGAGTAGATCACACGACGTCTCTCCGCCACGGAGTTGCTTGAAATTGCAGTCCGCAAGCGGCGCTGAAGCTGACGCAAGATTTCGCAAAACTGCTTCACTCCGACATCTTGCGCGGTCTTGTGAAGTTGTCGCAAGAGATCAAAAATGAACTCAAAGGCTGGACAGACATTCGTAGTCAGCCACTGCTTCTCGTCGGGATGTGTTGGGCACTTTGACAGCACGTCTTCCAGTGTCTTCGGAATGGTGGCCATGTCCAACTTGTCAAACACGTACTCGTCCAGGTTTGTGCGCTGAAGGTTCGCAAACGTGGACGAGAGGTCACACGCACATCATCAGCACTTGTGCGCTGCGAAATGACTCTTCCGGAAGTGTAGCCCCTGATCTGCTCCAGTCGGCTCACGACATAGCCGATGCTTACACGGTCGGGCGCGCACATTTTCTTGATCAGACCCCACTGAGCATCAGTTGCTCTCGAAGGACGCTCGAGGAGAGTTCTCGACTCTCTTTTCCCATTCTCGGCTTGCGTCGATGCTCAGAAACTCGTGCAGCGGTCTTCCTTCTGGTATGCGCTCGAAGATCAAGAGCTTTGGAGGTCCGATGTGGCACGCGCCAAACAAATTGGCCACGTGCGGATGACTCAGCGCGTACCACTGCGTCACACTTTTCACGAAGTCGTCCAGCTCGAGAAAGGAGTACTCGATCATCACGCTGCTCTTCCGCCACCTGCCCTCAAAGATCTCAATGCTGTTCTCTGAGCGCACTCGATTCCAGCTGTGGTATTCCAGATCATCAGAAAAGATGAACCATTCGGGCACTTTGAGATCTTCGATTCCAGACGCTTGAATAAACCGCTCCTGCACATCCTTGAAGCTCGCTTGCAAAGCTGGATCAGATCCGTCGCTGCTGCGAGCCTTCAGTTCGTACTGAAGCAGCATTGCTGCTTCCAAGGTTTGTGGGGTGTCAGAGCATCCAGCCATGAGCGCTTCATCTGTTGTCAGCATTTCGAGTTGGTGGTGAACGAGCGTGTGCTCGTCTCTCGATAGCGTGGTCCAGTCTTCGTTGTTCGGGCTCACATGCAGAATGTCGACAGAGTGATCCAGCTCTTCATGGAAGCCTCGAATCTTCTCTGCGATTGCACGGCTCCCAATGAATCGCGTCAAAGTACTGGTTCGCTTCGCGATCTGGAACAGCAGTGTGCAAAAGCGAAATAGGGTGCTGCAGAACGACACCAGCGAATTGGTCTCCCGGATCACTTGACAGTCTGCTGGTGCGCGATCTTGGAGCTGAGAGCAGATATCCCAAAGTCCGTTTAGTATACCAGAGCACACTGGCGCGAACTCGTACGTGGCAGCACAAAGAGTCCCCATCATCTCCAGGGTACCTGGGATGAGTGGATATCCGTTGCTAAGAGCATCTTCAGTGTGAAGAGCACCTCCACTTGTGATCAGCAGTTGAACTCCATCAGAGAAGTCCCATCGAGCAGCGGAGACCAACGGTGTCTCTCCATCACTGCCTCGGACATTCACTGGTGCGCCTGCAGCAACGAGGATCTTGAAAATCTCGATGTAACCAGCACGGCCCGCGATGATCAGCGCCGAATCCCCGGCTTGATGTGACTCGTTCGTAGGTCGGCTTGGACTGAGCGACGCCCTTTGGTTGATCAGGAAGCGCACGATCTCTGTTTGGCCAAACTCAGCGGTGTCTGTCCATCCTTCGTCACTTCGTCGACCGACCACCCCTTCGCGATCAACTCCGCGAGCCGCTCTCCGTTGCCTAATGCTGCAGCAGCAAATAGCTTCACTTTCTCACTGGAGCAGGAGGCCGAATCACATGCGTCATATTGGAGAAGCTCCTCCAGCATTCACTTGTTCCCGTACGTCGCTGCAAAATGCAGAAGGCTCGTCCCAGTTTCGTCTCGCTTCCTGGAGTTGACGCCTATCTTCATCAGCGCAGTGACAACGTCGAGTTTGTCTTTCTTCACGGCCATCAAGAGCGCAGTTCGTCCGTACTTGTCCGCTGCATCAACCACCGCGCCGTGCTTGAGCAGCAGCTCGACCAAATGAGCGTGACCCCCTCCGCCGCGAACGACAGCGCAGCTCTACCATCGTCGTCGGCTTCATTCACGTCCACTTTGAGCTTGATAAGCTGTTCGACTCCATCTACGTGAGGAGCGTCGGTTGCCTGGGACGGAGCAATGTTGCTGGCCTTGATTTCTGTAGACTCGGCTGCATGCGAGAGGGCCGATCGTCCGCCCTTGCCCTTGATGTCTACTTTTGCTCCATTTCGATGAAGCTCCATCACGACGTCGAGATAGCCATGTCGCGCTGCATGCAAGAAGGCTGTCCGTTCATCGCAATCCTGGGTGTTGATGTTCTTCACGCACTTGGCCAGGTGTGCGACCACTCTCGTGTGGCCATTCCATGCTGCGAACATCAACGCAGCGTGTCCATCGCTGTTCGTGGAATTGACGTCAGCATCGCTTTGAATCAGCTTAACCACCAGATCGAAATGGCCGTGACCTGCTGCATAGGACAGGGCAGTTCTCCCTCCGCTGTCGTTGGATTCGAAGCCGACGCCGTTTCGAACGAGCTCCTCGACAACCTCGAAGTGGCCACTCGCAGCCGCGTATGACAGCTCTGTTTCCCCGCTGCTATCCTTGACATCCACAGTGGCACCGCGTGTGAAGAGTTCGGTCACCAATTCGAGCTCTCCGGCGGAAAGCTGCTCTCCCATTGGCTGCAAAGTCTTCTCCTTGCGCAAGATCTGGTGTCCACGTTTCCAGACATGAAGATCCTCAAGTGCCCTCTCTTGTGGATCTTGAGGCGCAGCGAGCGATTCACTCACTCACTCCACATCGCGCCTCGTGGAGCACAAGCAGCGGTATGGCGTGGCGATGCAGACAGTGCAAGCTACTTGATCCGCAATGGCTGCGGCCCGGAGCGAAAAGATAGGCTTTCACGGACAGCGTTGCTGCTGAAGAGGGACACTCCGCAGTGGTCATGGAGCTGATCGAGAACGGCGCGGACGTGAATGCGGATGACTACAGTGGGGAAACACCCCTCCCATCGGCGGCAGAGCGTGGACACTTCTCCGTGGTCAAGGAGCTTGTCAAGAACCGTGCTGATCCCAACGTCAAAGACTCGTCCAGAAGAACAGCTATATCGAACGCTGCCGAAGCCAGAGAGCTCGAATTGGTGACCGATCTGATCAAGCATGGCGCTGACGTGAATGCCGCGGACTTCAGCGGGAAGTCAGCTCTCGTTTACGCTGCTGAGCGGAGCCGCTTCGATGTGGCCACGCTGTTGGTCAAGCACGATGCTGAGGTTGATGTCATGAATGCTCGCGGAAGAACAGCATTATCGTACACTTCTGAAGCCAACCATGGAAGAATGGGGTGCAAAGGTGAGTCATCTCTCTCTCGAGCGCAATCGAGCCTCTGCTCCCTTCCAGCAACGAAAATGAAGTTCCGTGGAAGGAACGCTGGTTGGTAATGAACGAAGTTGCTTTAGTGTTGGTTTGCTATCGGACTTGCTGCTCCTGTTGCGTTGGCACTGAGTGAACGCAAGTCAACTCGGAAGGGTGAAGCTACTGGAGGTTGTTGGAAGCCAGCTCGCGCAGTCGTCTCGCGAGCGCGTGCACGAACGGGTTGCTCTGTTCACATGGTCACAACGAAAGAAAGAGGTGGGTGAGATCGGTCAGTAAGACACATACAAACCGAATCAAATATCCAAAGGCGCTTATGCACTCACCTCAATGTCGCTGATGATGTTGAGCACCTTGACGAGCACTTGCTGCACGGGGCCGCGCGCCACTGGCGTCGCGTCGGCGTTCGATAGATAGTGCACAAAGTGCAGCAGTAGGACCACGACCATGTTCTCCACCACGAAGCCCATGCTGTCGGCGTGGTACTCGACCACACTCTGCAGGTGGCTCGTGTCGCACTGGTGCTCGCGGCGACGCAGTGACGACAAGTCTCCGTTGTTCTGAGATGACGACGCCGCAAGGGCCTCGAGAACCTGCTTGCTGGCCTCCAGCGCGCCGACGGCGACATCGAAGCGCACGGTAAAGTCGCTCAGCGACGGCGCGTGGCTCCAGAGCGGATCAGACGCGGCGAGGATGCGCGGGTCGAAGGACGCCAGCGAAGGGAAGTTGGACGACGACGAGCCATTCAGCAGCTGCTGCATGCGTGCGACCGCCAGCAGCGGCGTCTTGCCCGCGAGCATGCCCGAGTTCTCGTCCACGGACTTCATCATGCGGTTCGCGCAGAACGCGACGCTGTTGCACAGGATCATGCGCGACGCGTACAGCTTCTCCTCGTCGAAGAGCGACAAGTGCAGCAGCGCCGAGCTGTCGCGCGCGATCGCGTCGCAGCGGTCCAGCAGCTTCTGTTCGCACTCGGTGCACGCGAACCGCCGGATGGTGTCGTCGCGCTGCTCCATCGGGTTGCGCGGCACGGTCTTGGCCCACCACACGTGGTCGCTGTCCGACATGTCGCTATCACCGGCGTCGTCCACCGGCAGCACCTCTGAGCCGTAGAACATGAACACCTGGAGGATCAGCTGCGAGATCTTCTCCCACTTGACCGCCGTCAGCGTCTTCTCGCACAGATCCACGAACTGGGTCACGTAGCGGAAGATGAACGTCACGTACGACACCTCGCGCAACAGGTTCAAGCTCGGCTGCTGGCTCTGGCGGTCCACCTTGAGCACGCCCGTGAAGAGCTTGCGGTCTTTGTTCACCAGGTGCAGCACCTGGCTCGCCAGCGTGCGGTTCTGCGGCAGCGACGCGCACAACGCGCTCAGCAAGCGCACGATCGGCAGCCACTTGCGGTAGTACGCGCTCTCGGCGCGCTGGAACGCGATGCTGGACGCGCGAGAGACCGACGACGAGTCGTGCGGCAGGATGAACTTGGGGCGGTGCGTCGGCAGGTTGCGCGCCTCGCTGACCGCGCGCACGAGTCCGCCTTCTAAGAGCGCCACGGCGCCGTCTTTGCTGTCGGCCACCTTGCCGAAGAGCGACACGAAGCACTCGTACATGGTGCCAATCGTCGCCGCGTCGATGCCCGCGGGGAGCGCACGGCTCTTGACCGCGTCTTCCACAGACGCGCCGCGATCCAGCGCCGCGTCGATCTCGCACAGTTTCCGGAAGATCCCGATGAAGTGCAATAAATACCCGCGCTCGCGGAACACCTGGATGATCGACGACACGCCCTCGAACGACACGATGGCTTCGAGCGCCGAGATCGCCAGTGCCATACTCAGTGGGTCGTCCCCATCACTCGCGTCGCGGCAGATGAGGTCCACCACTTGGTTCGTCAAAAAAGACAGGCGCTGAGCAATGCCTGGTGCTCCAAGTCCCAGAGGGTTGAGCGAAGCCCTGGCGTCACCCGATGGGAGCGCGTGCAGCACGTTCACAACGCACGAGTAGAGCAACGTGCGCGAGTTACGCGCAGCCACTGGGTTGCCCGTCGCGTTGCCGCTGCTGCAGATCGCGCGGAACACGAGCTCCAGGAACGCCAGGTTCTGTCGCTGGCGGCTTTCGTGCAAGCCCGTTGCGGGGTCAGCTGGCTGTCGGAGCTGCGAGAACAGGAGCAGCGCGATGCGCGACACAATCTCGAACAGCTGCGCGGAGATGCTCACCTTGTCTGTGAGCTTGCCCAGCACGGCCGACGCGATGCCGCCCATCAGCTCGATGCGCACTTCGAAGGACGCGACAGTGTCGAGTCCCTGCCACATCGCTGGCGTCTCGGCATCCTGAACGCCAGGCAGCGCGAGGTAGTCGAGCACGACGACCTCAATCAGCTCACGGAGCGAGTTCAGCGCGTGGCTCTCGGCTGCGACGCGCTCCGAGTAGATGTTCCACTGCACGGCCCACTGGATGAACTTGTCGGCGTTCGAGCCCGAGAACCCAGCAGAGCTCGAACCATTCTGACTCGAGCGGAATCGCTTGAACGAGCTGGACGCAAAGTAGTCCACGGGACCCACCGAGTTGAGGTCCAGCGACTGGAGCGAATGGCAGAAGCGCTCAATGTCGATCTTGAGCCACTTGTAGTACCCATCGTCCACTGCGAGCGTCACCTGCTCTGCCAAAGAGACCACGTGCTGGTGGTTGGGGACATCAGGCGGTGAGATGTTGAACGAGCTCTCGTCAAGCAGCTGCAGCAACAACATCTGGTTCTGCTGCGAGTAGCCAAACTCTTCTGCGGACAGCAACAGACTCATAAGACGGTTCGTCTTCTTCATCTGCGGCGGCTCGTTGTGCAGCGCGATGTGGAGGTGCACTGCGAGCGTCTTGAAGAACCAGCCGCGCATGTTGAGCTCCGCGATGGCTTCGCTGGAGTTGCGTCGTCGGCGGACGTGGAAGACGCTGCTGAACAGCTGCACCTGGGTCGCAAAGTAGTCGAGCGACGCGCTCTCGAGGATCCGCAGCACGTACGACGACGAAAAGTCCTGTGTCACGACGTAGTGCACGATCCGGTAGCAGCGCTCGGCCAGCTCGGGGCACTCCAAGCCAAACTCCGCGTTCGAGATGAGCGAGACCACAGCGTCGAGTCCTGCCTTGACGTACTCGCCACGCTGATCCAGGATGCCGAGCAGCAGGTGAGCAAGGTTCGGTGCAGGTTTCTTCAGGTTCTCCAGGAACAGATCCAGGATCGCAGCTCGAATGGACGGCGGTGCGGCTTCCTGTGGGAGCAGCTCGTACGGAGACAAGATGCTGTTCTCGTGGCGCTTGCGCTTCTTGGCGGACGACATCGTGACGAAGCTGTCGCCATCGAGATCTGGTTCGTCGCTGCTTTCGTTGTCACTGTTGTCCCAGTCGCTCGAGTCGTCGTACACGTTCAGCAGGCGGTTCATGTAGCCAAAGACGATGTCCGAGCTCGCCTTGCTGTCGAGCAGCAAGTCCACGAGATCCACGCCACTCATCCGGTTGCTGATCATGCGCAGGACGACAGTAGACAAGTGCGGGATGTGCGCAGATTTGGTGTACTTGATGTACTGGACGATGTTGACAAAGTCCGCGCGGTAGCGGCACAAGATCGTGTGCAGCATCTCCACCTGCAGTCGGTGCGAGAGCTGGCGGTTCAGGTCCGCGTTCACGAAGACCGCGTCCTTCTCCAGCACCAGCACGACGATCTCCAGTGCGTGCTGCACGCACTGCTCGCGAAGCACACCGACCGCCGTCGACTTGGTCAATTGGCTGCCACCACGTCGCTTTGAAGTGCTGTCGCTCGCAAAGTGCAGCGATCCGTGCGTGGCCTCGGTCTTCTTCTTCACGATCTCCAGGCAGTAGAAGAACGCGTGTTCGAGGTGCACGTCGGTCGAAGCGTTCTCGAGACTCTCGACACCGCCCTCGGACGAAAGGATCAGCAGCAGCTTCTCCAGCAGAGGGCTTCCAGAAAGGATGCGCGCCAGAATCTGGTGCGCCAGGCTGCCTTCGCTGGACGAAGAGCCAGCGTTGCGCAGGATCTTCTTGAAAATGGAGAGCGCGCCGTTCACGAGAGCCCACTTCTCCTCCTCCTGCTCGTACTTGCGGAGGTCGAACTTCAGGAACACACGCTCCAGCAGGTACTCAAAGTAGTACTGGATCGCAGCGACGCGGCCGTCGCCTTCGAACGAGCTCCACGCATGCGGGTTCTCGAACAATTCGTACAGCAGCGTCACGAACCCTCGCGTCGCTGGGTACATGCGCGCCATCGACTCGTAGTGCTCCAGCTCGTAGCTGATGTCCTGGTTACCGTATCCGGAGGTGTCACCGGTGGTGCGCAGAATCTGAAGCGCGTCGACGTGGCGCCACACAAACGGAGAGATCTCGGGCACGCGCGCAAAGATCGCCAGGGTCTTCATCAACGCACCCTTGAGTGAGCTTGGGATGCGGCACTGCAGGAACGCGACGAACGTCGGGATCGGCGACCAGTCGTGGTTGTGGAAGAAGATGAGCGCCAGCTGGTGGTCGCGGATCACGGCCTGAATCACCATCTGGATCATCTCGAGCGCCTCGAGCTCCTTCGGGCGGATGAAGCGCGGGCCGGGCGTGTTGTTGAGGTTGCGTCTGCTGTCGAACGAGCCATCCATCGCGCTTCCCTGGAGACCAGGCAGGAAGCCCGAGGCCGGCTTCTCGGCGTCCGTGAGCAAGCGCTGGTACTTGGCCATCACGCCAAAGAAGTGCTCCCAGTTCAAAATTGACGGGTTCTGCTTCACGTGGTGGAACGCGAGCTGCGCGCACTCAGGACCGCTCGCCGCCGCCGCGACCAGTCGCATGTACGCTGCAAAGCACGCCGGGTTCTTGAACGCGGCGTCGCGGCACGCGAGCAGGAACGCGTTGCAGCTGCCGCCGTTGGTGCTGCTCTCGTTGTCGTTGTCCACCGAGTCGTTGTCGTGGTGGTCGCCATGACTGAGGTCCTCTGGCCGCCAGAAGGACGTGCTGAACGTCACGTCACGAGTGCACAGCGTCGTCGCGAACTCGATGAGGTTCTCGAGGCAGTCGCCGTTCCAGGCTGCGACTTCACCGCCGCTCTCCGACTGCATCGCCGTCAGCGCCGCCTGGTCCGCCAGCGTGGGCACGTCGATCATGAGGTGCGTCGAGTAGTTCACGAACAGGAGCTCGAAGCTGCGCTCAAAGATGTGGTACAGCAGCGGGTCGTGCTTGCGGTCGGGGAAGTACTTGAGCAGGATCTCCACCATGGTCGTGAACGCGCGCTCTTCGATCGCCTTCTTCACCACGTCCGGACCCTGTTCGATCTCGTTAAACATGCTCGCACCGGCTGGTCGCGCGCTGCTGCTGCTGCTGCTGTTCTCGTCTACCGACGCGAGGAAGCCCGCCCACGCGAGCATCGCGACGCTCTGGAAGGACTTGTGCTCCCACTCCTGCTGGTAGAAGATCCCGTGCAGCGTGCGCACGACCGCGGCGTGTTCGCTGCCGCTCAGCACGTGTCCAGCGACGTTATCGCCCGTTTCGCGGTCCATTTTCTCATTTTTCTATCGGAGTAAGCACAAGAATCCGTCAGTGATCAACCACACTGAGTAACCAATAGCACTGTGAGTCACACACCTGGAGCAAGACATTGAAGAGCGCGACTTGGATGGTCGTCATGGCCTGCAACATGCAGGAGACCTGCTTCACGACGCCCTCGGGGGACGTTCCGGCGAGCGATCCGCGCTCAAAGAGCTGCGAGAACGACGAGAGGTTGACGATGTGCGGCGAGACCTTCGCGACCGTCGTGTTGAGGCGGCCGCAGAGCGATTTCAGCAGCTCCGCGACCTTCTGGGTCTCCTGTGGCGTCACGCGGCAGCTCGACGTGATGAACACGATCGCGTCGGCGATGACGCAGTGCCAGTAGCTCGCGGACTGCTCCATGTGGGGGATCTGCAGCAGCTTCGGGAGCTGCTCGTCGTACGCCGCGACGAGCTTTGGCAGCAGTTGGTCCGAAATGAGCTTGTTCGTGACTGTATATACGGCAAAACAAGCAGTGCGTATACGGGTTAATAAACACCCATCAGAAAGGATACACAGAGTCACGCAACGTACATGAGATCACGAACTGGCGGCGCTTGGCGTCCATGCGGTCGTCGAAGCGCAGACGCAGCAGCTCCTTGATCAAGTTCAGCTTGTGCTCGGTCTCGGAAATGAGAAAGTGGCGCGCGGCCGCGGGGATCGAGCCGACGATCGCGCCAACGGGCAACTGGTCGTCGCGCTCGACCCACTCGCGGCGCTGCGCGTCGCTGGCCAGGTACCAGAACTCAAAGCAGCGCGCCTCACTCACGTGGAACTCGTCACTGAGCTTGCCGATCTCCTGCTGGATGACCGCGGACACGTCGATGCTCTTGCCGGCCACCTTGACCTTGTTGCTCTGCAGCGCCGCGCGCTCCGCGGGCGACGGCGCGTCCCAGTGCAGCGCCGCGAGCAGCTCGCCCGCGTGGCGCGTCAGCAGCGTGGCGTAGTGCTGCACGTCGTCGTCGTGCATCGTCTGGTTCGCGAACGCGCGCAGCTGCTGGTGCAGCTGGCGGAACACGAGCGCCGGGGGCGTCGCCATCTCCAGCGAGTCGCTCATGCTCTCGCTTTGCTTTTTTTTTTATATTTTGGCTCTGGCACCAAATACGAGGACTGGCGAAGGGGAGCGAGCGCGCGAACGGACCTAGTGCGCGCGGCACTGTAGGCTATCTGGTCACACATTGGGCTAAAGCTGAAGGCTGTGCCACGATCTGGATTGTGGTGCTGGCGTTCTAATTTGGACATCTGCGACAGATGAATGTGTGGAGCGCTCCAGAGAATGCTCCAGAAAGTGACCCAGAAAGGCGTTGAAGATTCTCAGCAGCTCCAGAGGCCCAAACTCATCATCGTCAATCTCGCCATGACAAGCGACAAGTCGAAGCGCGCGCGGATGGCGTCACGCTCGCGGATGCGGCTTGCGCTCTCGCTTGCGTGTGCGACAGTGTTAGCAGCCCACTGCATTGTGGGTGACGCGAGCGCAGATGACGCCGCGACCTTTGTGATCGACGCCAACACGCAGCTCAAGGACGTCTTCCAGGTACGGCAGTACTTTCCGCCACGAGCGGAGATTTGTGGACGACACTGACAACGTTGTGTGTATCTGTGGCAACGAACAGTGCTCGCCGGTCAAGCCCATCGGCTTCTACAATGAGTACTACGTGACGTGTACGTTCTCGGCGCCTTCTCCACAGAACACGACGGAGCTGAAGTCGCTTGAAGTTCGCAACGCCGTGCTGGACGGCGCGCAGCTCTCCCCGTACGGATCCGTGCACGTCGAGCTGCTCTTTGAGCTCAACTCGGCGCTTACGGTAATGACAATCGACAACAGCACCATTCGTGCGAGTGCGGTGGGCATCCAGGCGTCAGCGATCACGCTCCACGCGACCTCGAGTCTGAACGTGTCTGCGAATGGCTTGAAGTTCGGTCCGGGGTTCAACTCGCGCGTCGACATGGGCGGTGGCTACGGAGGAATGGGAGGGGCGTCGCTGACCACACTGCACCGTAGTTGCGATCACATCCGTCCGAACAACTTCTACCGCGCGATTGGCGACGCATCCGGTGACCTGGGTGACTTCCAAGGCTACGGAAGTGGCGGAGGCAATGGCGATGCGCGCGGCGGTGGGCGAATCAGTCTCGTGGCGCAGAAGGACGTGCTGGTGAACGGGACTGTGCTCGCGAATGGCGGCGACGCGTGTGTTGATTGCGATGACAGCGCTGGCGCAGGTGCGTTGGCATTCGTG
>JAASFQ010000991.1:0-11354 GCA_023333845.1 Globisporangium polare | reverse complement strand
TGAAGATCGAGCATGTCAGGTGTGGATCCACGCCATCATATCGGACTGGCTCGGTTTGTTTCTTCAGCTGCTCGTTTTCCGGTGGTTGGGCCCGCCTCGCGTTGAAGTTCGTTCACGATGACGAGCCGCCCGTCACAGGCGTTGCACTGAGGAGGATGCTCGCGCGCTTGGCGGAGCCAGCAGCCGCGGGACGCGGGATGAGCTCCGTGTCCATGTAGTGCGCGGCGTCGCGGCGGCGGATGCGGTGGTAGAACTTTTGCTGCGTGCGCGCCGTGAGGATGCGGTCGAACTCCTCCTCCATGTAGTTTCCGAGGCTGTAGATCGGGATGCCCATCTCCTGCACGCCCTGCATGCGCGCAAAGTGGCGGTAGACGCTCGAGTTGACCTGGTGTTCGTGCGGGGTGCGCATCTCAAAGATGAACGGGTCTAGATACTGCTGGAAGATGTCGACTTCGTTCTTGAGCGTGTTGAAGCGGATGTGCTGCTTCTGCCTACGCACGCGCTCGTCTGAGAGCTGCGCGATGCCCAGCTTCAGTGCTGTTTCATGGAGCCGCCGGCGCTCGCTGCTCTCTTCATAGGACACCGTCTACAGCCATTGAACAAATCGGGTCAGAAACGATTCGCCCTCTGGCAAGCATCCCGAGAGCGTGATTGAACTTGCAGCTCACCATTGCGTTCGACTGCTCGACGAGAGACTGGTACGCATTCACTAGCGAAGACGCATCTCGTCCTCGCTGCAGCTGCTTGCTTGGGCTGGAAGCCTGGCGTGCGAAACACCACAGAGTTGTTAATCAGGTGATGACATTCGCTTCTACTAGTAGCTGAGGAATTGAGGTGAACCTGTCGAGGTGACTGGACATTCGGAGGCGCTGGCATCAATGGGAGGAACTTGCCAGCGCTACCCCTGCTCGGCATCATGGCATTTGTTGCCGGTCGGAATGGTTTCCCCGTGTTGAGCGCCACGCGGATACTCGTCTGCCCTCCGCCTGGTGCTGTTACCACTGCGGAAGCTGGGACTAATTGACGTCGACTCGGGTTCCTTTCAGGCGGAGATCGAGGTTTCGAAGGCGGTGGATGAGGCTCCAAACCTTCTCCTGCCTCAGCCCAGGGGCTCGGAGCGGTCTGGAACAACTGCCATGTCAGTGAAGAGCTCACGTCAGTCAACAAGTCAGTACAAAGCGTGAACAGACGGACGAAGCAAAGCAGCCACCTCGAACTCGTCGTCGTCGTCGCCCAAGGAGAGAGCGCCATTCGAGACGCCCTGAGAGCGAGCCGGGACTCGACGGCCGAGCATAGCGCGTCTCGTGGTCTTCCAGCCTGGCACTCAACTAGGAGCCATATTGTGGAGGATACTTTCAGCCAAGAGATGGAGATAGAACTCGGCTCCGAAGTGTCCCCCTGCCTGAATGTAAAAATACGCCCACCCTGGCACCAATTTCGGATTCAGCTCCCACCCCCAAAACAAACAAAATCCACGCCAGCCAAATGTCCTCGTCTGAGCTGAACAGCGGAAGAGTTGGTGTCCTTACACTTGTCGAGCGCATGTCTGACGCTGTGAGTTTGAAATCGACTCGTAATGACCGCAGCACCAGCACTTCTCCAGCTTTAAATGGAGTCTGGCTGCTGCGACCAAAAGAAGCGCTGCATGCTTGTTAGTGGACACTTCACTCGGTCAATGTTACGCTTGGTGTATTCAGTCGTGCAGGTGCAACAAAGGCAACATACCCATCCAAGTGCCGTCCATAATTCCTTTGCTCGTGGTCTTCTTACAGAGCCAAATTCTCTCTTTCTTGATCGGCTGCCGTCACGCCATGGGGGGAACTCGATGCGTTGCGTTGCGGGGGATCGTCATGACGTTGCGTACTTAGAGAAAGCGGGGCCCGTGGAATACATACTGGAACACTGCTCACGATGACATGTTGAACTCCTTCGTGTCCAGCACTTTGCGTCCGCACATCGTGCAAATCCCTATGTATCACAAAACAAGCAAGCACTCATGAGCCACAACATCGTTGACAGCAACCAGCCAGTGTCCTTTGCAAACACACCTTTCTTATATGCGCACTGGTTGCAGTAGTGCGCATTCTGCGCCGCCTTGCACTTGCAGATCCTGCACTTCCTCTCCATCGGCGTAAACCTACTCAGCAACACACCACATTAGTTCTCAATACTTGTCACGCTTAAAGAGCTCTTCCTCTCGCTCGTTTATAAGGTGACGCACCGCTCGGAGCGCTTCTTGAGCAGCTTGTTGCCGCCGATCTTGCGGCCACCGTCCTTGCCGCCGGTCGTGTTGCGCGCTCCCTCCGTCCACTTGTCCGGCACCACGAGCTTCGACAGCTTCTCCTCGCAGCGGTCGCACACCATCTTCACTCTCGTTCGCTTCTCTCTTTGCGACTTGCTTTTGCAGTTTCCCAATCAAAACGACATTGCCCACAACGACTCAGCAAAGTACGAGCTGCACTTCGGCGACGATTCGACAAAGTACGAGCGGCCCTTTGCTTGTTTCTTATATATCGGACTTTTATGTGGAAATAGGGCTTTGACACGATGCTGGATGGATGCGAAAATCCGGACAATGCTCAAACAGTGTGACAAAGGCAAAAGTCCGAGAAATCGGCTGCTAAAACTGGACAGAAATGGCATCGCACCGCAGCGTCTCAGCAAAGTACAATTTGCCGATTTGCGCGACTCGGACTGCGCCGACTCTTGAAAATACGAATTTCACTTTTGATGTCCCGATGCGTTTGCACAAGCAAACTCGTCTCTTCATTCCCACAGCGGCTGCCATTCAGTCAAGCACAACCAGAGCGACAGAAGATGGCGGAGCGGTCCCAGCGCCTGAACGCGCTGCAGAACGGCGCGATCGGCTCGCTCGCGGGCATGATCGAGGTCATGCTGCAGCAGCCGACCATCGCCATGAAGAACGCCGTGCAGGTTCGTGTCTCGTTATGGCGCATTTAGCGCATTTACTTGGCTGGCAGCGGAGCGCACCTGAATGCTCACCATCTCGATCTCTATCCCTCCCACGCATGCATGACATACACAGCAAGGCAAGCCGATTCCGTGGTCCGCGCCTGCGCTGTACCGCGGCGTGGGTGTGTCGCTGGCCTCGATCGCGCCGATCTGCGCGGTGCAGTTTGGCGTGAATGGCAAGCTGCTCGCGATGGCCGGTGCTGGTGGCAACCAGGGCGAGACCCAGTCGGACGAGGTCAAGATTGCCTGCGGCGCGCTCGCTGGCGTTGCGTCAGCGCTTCTGGGTTCTCCAGGTGAGCTCGTGATGACGCTTCAACAGAACAGCGGCAAGAGCTTTGGCGCCACGGTGGGCGACATCGTGTCCAAGTTCGGCGTCGGGCGACTGTTCCGCGGACTCGAGGTCACTGCTGTGCGTGATGGCGTCTGGTGCGCGAGTTACCTGGCGCTCGGCCCGGTGCTTACCGAGAAGATGCACACGATCAACCCGGAGGTGTTCGGTGAGGTCGACACTGCGTCTGCGTCGCAAAAGGCGTCTGCGTCGGCGGTTGGGAGCATCTTGGCGGGGCTCGTCACCGTGTACGGCACGCAGCCTGTCGACACTGTGAAGACCGTGATGCAAGGAGAAGCGATGAACGTCGGTACCAAGGCGCCAAGCTCGATCGCGGTTGCGAAGCGCATCTACGAGGAGGGCGGCTGGCAGCGCTTTTACAAGGGTGCGGTGCCGCGCGGCGTGCGTCTCGTTGGTGCGGTGTTCATCCTGGGCCAGGCGCGCAACAAGCTAGAGGCATTTTTTGATGAGCACGAGCTGCTCAAGAGCGTCGTCTAATAGAGAGAAAGAGACAGACGACGACACAGCAAGGTACCGAAAGTCTATTCGATCAATTCTTTCACTGTGTGGGTCTTTCTTAGCACACGTTGCAGTAACAGGTCGTCATCTGTCCGCCTTGGGAGGACGACGAGTCATTCGCAAGACCGCCTGCTTGGTGTGGCATCGTGACCCGCAGCTTGCCGCTCACTGTCCCCGCCGTCTTACCGTGACACACAACTGGAGCCTCGAATGGCACATAGCGCGGCTTTGGGAAGCAAAACTTGTCGAGCGAGAGCGTCGCGGCGCCCAGCACGTCGTCCGTGGACGTCGTATCGTAGTCCATGAGCGCCAGCAGCAAGTGCACGAGTCTGACGTCTTTCTCCTGGTCGCAGTGCACGTAGAGCTTCGGGATCTGCTCGTCGCGCCACCTGGAAGTGTCATAGATCAAAAGAGCGATCAGTTGAGAACAAGACTCTAAGCGACCGCGCTTCGACTGTATAAGAAGCGCTGCAGACAAACGTACGCTGGCGAAAGCGTACTCATGATCGTCGTCGTCGATGGGTGGCTTCCAGACCCTTCAAGCTGGAGAGCACCGCTCGGCACCGAGTAGAATTTGACCTACGAAGACACCCAGAAACAGCCAAGAACCAAGCTTAATCAGCACCACGGCCACTTCCAACAAGAACACCAGCCCAACGTACGTAAGGATCGCTGAGCCCCGTCATATCCATTCCGAGCAGATCCTTCGCCGCAAGCTCCGTGATCTCAATGAGCGTCGCGTTGGCGCCAATGAGTGACGTATCGACGGCAATCGGTGGCGAGGGCTGCACGTGGAACTCGGCGAGCACGGGCTTGTGGTCGCTGGACGAGATCGCTTCGATGCACGTGAAACGCTGAAGTTTAAGATTTGCGCGGCGTCCAGGCAGCGATTTGTGCAGCACGCGGTCGCAGTACGAGGGGATTCGCTGCGGCTGTTAAATCATCGTGTACAAACAGAGCCCAAGACACCCAGTCAGATCTGCTAAAGAGGACGCGAAGAGCCGTCGCACGTACGTTGTACTCGTCGGGGGCGTGGCGGATGCGCTTGAACGTCGGTGGGAAGAGCGCGGGCGGCAGCTCCCAGCCCGTAAGCGCCTTCTTCTCCTCGATCTGGAACTTGAGCTGGTCGTTGTTGTTGAGGAACGCCCACTTCTTGGCGCGCACGTGCGCGAGCACTTCGGCAAAGTGCTGCTCCGTCGTGCGTTCGCGCTGCTTGGTGTAATTGAGGTCGACGCGGTAGTTGAGGTCGCCAAACCAGAAGCAGTGGTCGAATTGGTGGTCGAGAGACACTTTCTTCATGCCAAAGTGCGCCCCAAGGATGCTCGCGCACTGGTCAAGAAACGCCAATGAAGTGAGATTTCAAGATGAAGACCCGACACGTGAGTGAAGAAACAGAAGCACAAGGACCACGTACGTCGCTGTTGCGCTTGTCGAGGAACTTCTGGTCCTGGTGCGCGGCGAGGTGACAGCTCACGAAGCAGAGCGATGTGTCCTGGACCACGAACTTGAACACGAGGCCGCCCTGGTGCAGAAATGGGTGGTGGCTATGAGTCAGAGAAGTCCTGAGATCTATATCAATATGAACCAACAAGCACGCACCTTGTTGCCCAGGACACTGCCGAGCCCAGTCGGCACCGAGATCTTTTCGATGCCCGAGACCGCGTGGCGCGTGTGCACGTACACAAAGAGACGCATCTCCATGAGCTCCACCTTGCCGATGAGCGCGTAGTCCTCGCCTAGGTGCAGGTAAATCTGCTTGTTGAACGCGTAATCGAGTACGTCGGCGACCGAGTCGCGCAGGTTCGTGCTCACCTGGCGGACCAATTTCGACACCTTGCGCATCGACTTCTTGGTGCGAGAGCGCTTGATGACCACTTCGCCGGTGTCCAAGCTCCCCTTGGAAGCTGTGGCGGTGGGGCTCTCAGACGCTTCATCGCCTCGATCACCGTCTTCACCACCCGTGCGCGTAGGTGTGACAGAGAGTTTGCGCAGATGAGGAGAAGAGCTACGCGAGGACTTTCGAGCAACTTGACGCGTCTCAGTGAGTGCAGCACCGAGCTCCTGGTCGTCTTGGTCGTCGTCAGCGATTTCATTCTCGTTCTCGTCATCGTCGATGTCGTCGTCTCGTCCACGACCACCTCGCGTGGGCGAGCCTGCAGCGCCATTCTCATAGCACTCGTCGGTCTCGCTGTCCCACTCCGTGGTCTCCTTTGGTGCAGCAGCCTCCTCTTTTCTTGGTGAGCCACTTCGGCTCTCACTTGCGTCAGCTCCAGCAGCAGCCAACGTCTCCTCGCCATTCATTGGGACCGTGGCATTACCACTGCCACTGCTGCCACTCGTCTTCTCGCGGTAGCTGCTCTCCTGGAGACCGATGACGATTACGTCAAAGTCGCCGCCGCCCTCGGGGATCCACTCGTGGATGAGCTTGGGGTTCTTCGGCGGCATCGCGTTGCCGACGTTCCACGACGCAACGAGGATCTTGAGCGGCGCAACATTGACATTAAAGTTGCTGTTACTGCCACTGGGACTGCTGCTGTTGCTGACTGGAATGCTGAAGATCGTAGAGCCCGGGAAGAATGAGCCGCGGCGAGAGCGTGACGATACAGCAGCTGCCGGGCGAGATGCTGGGGCCGCTGCGGCAGGAAGAGGGGAGATTTTCTCTGCATTATCCTCTGAATCGGACACCTGTGCAGTAGTTTTCAGACAAAAGTACATGAGACCGCAGTGCAGGAGTGCGTGGATTAGCATACCTGACTCAAGACACTGCTGACCTGGAGCTCGACTTGATCTGAATCCACTGGTGGCAGTGGCGCGAGTGGTGAAGGGTTCGTGCTCTGCTCCATCGTGGACAGCGAGAGCTACTTGGATGCTGCTCGTGGACAAGAAGACGAGCGCTGACCGACTGGGGGAAGCTCCTGTCAGGAGTTACTGCTCAAGGCGAGAACCGCGAGAAAGAAGGACTGCACGTGACTTCAAAATAGAACGTGGGTGTTTGGTGAGCAAGCAGCTCGTCCCACCCAAGAAACGGTACGTGGCATCGGTAACCAACGCCTTCAGCTTTCAAGGCAAGTCAACGGGCTGCAACGCAGCCAATCAACGTCCAATGCATCCATTCAATGTACACATCTACTGAGCTACGCGTTGCCACTCGAGCAAGGTTGTCTATGAGCCTGGAGGAGCAGCGCCTGTACTATATGGTGCCTTCACGTCGCCGCTGTTGAGGATCGAATCGGTCGCCTTCGCCGACTCGAGGACTTTCCTGGGCGTGCATTCGCTGGGAGCGGTCACCATCGTGCTCTCTTCGACCGGGGCTTCAATCGTGAGAGCAGGAATCGGTCGTGAAGGCGGATCGCTAAATGACAACGTTGTTGTGCGTACAAAAATGATCATGGATCGAAAATTAGCCTTGAGAATTTGACAACGCCCGAAGACCGTGAGAAGCGCCATGAGTCGACGAACCTGCCCACTTGCGCCTTGTACTGCTGTCTCAGAAACGCGATCTCTTCATTGACAGTCGCCAGCGCTTTCTCCACATGCACGCATTTCGCTTCCAGCTCTAACCCCGAGCCAGAAAATCACAGAGTTCACAATCGTTAGACAACGAATTCGGGGAAATCACGAATTCTAAAAAATCAGAGTAGGTTCCTCGTACCTTCGTACGAGAGTGTTGCTGAAGGGGGTAAGAAAATAAATCAAGGTAGGTGGATCGGCAAATCACAAGTCAACCATCAGAGGTTAGCTGACCTCTCAAGACCACCAAATTTCATCTCGAAATTGGCTCACAAGAATACTCACCTTTGCCGTCGCCTCCAAGTTGCGCGAGGATCGCCGGGTTCTTTGTCGAGATCTTGTCCTTTGGCGGGTCGAGGATGTACGGATTCACGTAGATCTGAAACTCGATGCGCGTGTTCTGCAGGTAGTCGATGAACTGCTGCGTGACGCAGTCCACGTGGTGCACGCCCTCGTAGTTGAACACGGGGCTACGCGTGTTCTGCTCGACGGTCTCGGTCGTGAAGAGCTCTCCCAGAAACTCGTACTGGCAGTACGCCAGGTCTGTGATCAGCGGCAGGCCCGTGGCGCCTTTGATCTGGATCTTGAACGTCCAGGGCTTGCCCAGCAAGTCACTGGGGCCCTCGACGTCCAGTACGTCGTCGTCGTTGTGCTTGTCCGGATCTGGCGAGGACAGCGGAATCCACATCACCTGGAGCTTGCCGATCGTGTTGAACGGCGGCACGGCGAGCTTGATGCTCAAATACGACTCCTCCACGTCGGTCTCAAGGTTGTAGAGCAGGTATTCGGGAAAAGTTGTGGCACTGCCGACGTGGAACGAGTTGTCAAAGAGCAGCGTGATCGGGTCGTGGCCCGCGGGGGCCTCGTACTCGCGGTCGTTCATGATCGCGTTCTTGAGAAAGGCCACTTCATCTTTCAAAAGCGCATGCGCCTTGACAAACTCAAAGACGTCCAGGAAGATCGTCTCGTCCGTGGCCTTGTTGTAGACCTTCACCTTGACCTTCGGGATCCCACCACCCTTTTCATCCGCTGAGCTGCTCTGCAGTGCAGTCTCAAAGCTCAGGACGTCCCGGTTGAGCGCCTTAACAATCTGCTGGAGTTCGGCGATCTTTGGCAGCACTTCGCGGAGCTCCTGGTCGTTCACCTGGCGCGCAAGCAGCTCTTTTTCTTTCTCGGCGTCGATCGCCGCAGCGGCTTCCTGGGCCGCGCCTGGGTCCGAAGACGCGGCCGCGGCGGCGTCGCGCTGCTCCTTCTGCTTCTCCCAACTCGCCTTTTCCTCCTCGAATTTCTTCATTTGCGCCTGAAGCTCTGCAAGCGCAGCGTTGTCGACGGTCTGGAGCGCCTTCTGGTACTCTGCGGCAGCGTCATCCGCAGACGGTGGCTCGCCACCCTCGGGTGGCTCTTTACCCGGAAACATGAACAGCATGAGCTCGTTGCCTATCACGACGCGGTCGAAGGCCGTAAGCTCCTGGCGAGCACCTCGCTCGAGCTTCTTGCCGTTGTGCATCACCTCGCCGGCGCCAGCGACGAGCGTGATTGCATTCCCATCGTTCTCGAAAGAGCAGTGGCCGTCCACGATACTGAGCGACATGGGCTTGATGTCCCCTCCGATTACAGTCTTGGGCTTGTCCAACAAGAACATGAAGCGCTTGGACCGGTACGCGTCGACGTCCAGGTTGATCAGGTACGGCGCCTTGGTCTCGGACTCAAAGTGGTACAGGTGGATGCCGCGCTTGCCGTACTCCTCACGCTGGCGCTGCATGAGCTCGTCCTGCGGGTTCTTGCGCTTGCTGCTGCCGTCGCCCGTACCGTCGCTTTCGCCGTTGAGCACTTTCTCGAGCTCGCGCTGCTTCATGTTGAGCAGCTCACTGAGCTCGTCGACCTGTGAGGAGCTCATGCCTTCAGCACCACCTTCAGCACCAGCAGCCCCACCAGCAGCAGCCTTGATCCTCGCCATGCGCTCGTTCTCCTCCTTGAGCTGGTTCACGAGCATCTTCATCTGCTCGAGTTCGGCCATGAGCTTGCGCTCGGCGGGGCTCGCGGCCGCAGACGCCTTCTTGGGCTGGAGCTTGATCACGGACGCGTTCTTAGCAAAGCCCAGTGTCGAGAACGTGTAGTTGAGGAACTTGACCTCGGGTCGGATCGCGCAGAAGAGATACGTGCGCGCCTGGAGCATCGTGTCTTTCAGGTATTTGCACAAGAAGTACGAGTTGCAGCCGGGGATCGACATGCCCGGCTTGAGCTTGTTGGCCTTGTACGCCTCGGCCATCTTCATGAAGAACTGCGACATCTCGGTCAGCGACAGGTTGATCTTCTTGCCCTGGTCCTGGAGCTCCTTGGACTTGGACGCGTCGGCGTGTGGGCCGATGTATTTGTGTTCGATCTCGCCATTCTCAAACACGATCTTCTTGTACTCGGCGTAGACGATGTCCCCCGCTGGCTCGGTGCCCGCGAGGTCGCACACGTACACGCGTCCTTTCTGCTTCATGCCTTCGCGCTCCGGGTCGGGCTTCTCGACCTCGAGCGTCATGATGCAGTGACCGCGCGTGGACTGGTGGTTGAACTGCGTGGGTGCGATGGCCTTCTTGGCGTTTGCGGTCATGAACTGCTTGCGCAGGTCGTTCCAGTCCTTGAGCACGACCGACTGGCACCACTCGATGTCCGTGAAGCCGTCGGCGTCCTTGCGCATGCCCGACTTGTACTGCTGCTCCTGGGCCACGGGCGACATGAGGTCGCGCACCGTATCCACGACGTTCTGGAAGTACTTCATCGAGATCTTCCAGCCGTCCTGCTTCTCCTTGAAGAGCTCGTACGCCAGGCGCGGGAAGATACCCCACTAAAAGTACACAAACACAAGTAATAAGGTATCACTTGAGTCAGCAGCTCACTTGGACAAGCATGAAACGAATGGTGACGAGAGCATTTGCGTACCAATGGTTGAGGCTCTTCGTGCTTGAACCATGCCTCGGGGATGTCGATCGCGTCAGGCTGGTCACCATAGAGACAGGTACAGTCACATCAGCTCAACCAGCAAGTCCACAGCAAGACCCAAAGTAGTATGTTCAACGCAATTGAGACGTACGCCAAAGACCGTGAAGGTCTTGCCGGAGCCCGAGAGCCCGTAGGCGAAGAGCACGACGGCGTTGCCCGTGAGCAGGTCGGACTTGATCTTGAGCCCGACGCTCTCGTAGGCGGTCTGCTGGTCGATGAGCGTCATCTGGTCGGCCTCGGGCGGGTCATCGAGCACGTGGCGCTTGTAGCCGTAGGCGCTCCACCAGGCGTACGTGAAGCCGAAGCGCGTGGTCGAGTACGTCGAGTTGATAAGCTGCACCTCGCCCTCCTCCTCGCCGCTCTGCGTCAGCACCACGCCGAGCTTGTCGTCGATCGTGAACGGTCGGCAGCGCACCGACACCTTGATGCTCACGCTCATCGCGCCTCGAGTGTCTTAGCTCAGCTCGGCTGTTGATCTGCTGGAGACAGATACAGAATGCGAGCCCAGGTCAAGTTTTCAAGGGACTCGCTGCTGATTTCACGAGTTTCACTCGTGAGTCAAGCGTCGCCAAGCCGCCAAACGACGCGCTCAGTCTGATCACAAACCTTTGACGTGGGTTATTCAAGTGAACCGTTTGGGAACTGAGATGGCATGGCGGAGCTTTGTCCTCTCCTTTCCCATTCTGTTGATCGTGAGAACTGCTTGTCTTCGCAAGCATGATGTATGGTGTGGAGGTGGCGTTGCAGATGTGGTGTCTTCTTAACTGAAGCATCGTTGCCGGGCGATGCTGCACTTTAGCGGATGACAGAGCCACATATTGACACACCAGATTGTAAAAAGTATTTGTTTCGCTAAGTCTTCGAATCAGCTCTTGTCAATTCACCGGACTCCAAGCTGACTTGCTCGCTGTCGAGGCCCGCGCAGATCACATATTGCTCGCACAGCTGTTGTCTCTTCTCTCCTTCGCCGTCTTGATTGGGATTCCTTTCTCGCAGGCCGCGCATGCAGCGTACATTTGCTAGTCTCCGTGTC
>JAASFQ010000990.1:0-11375 GCA_023333845.1 Globisporangium polare | reverse complement strand
GCCGCGATCGTTCTCGCCCCACCCCATGATGTCCTTGTCGGGGTCCGACCAGAGCAGATCGCAGAGCAGTCCGGTGTCTGGCACGTCGGTGGGACGCACAAAGCGCTTGATCTGCTCCATCTGACTCAGCTCTGGCGAGAGCCCGCCGTGCATGCAGAAGATCTTCTCGTCGACAATGGCAGCGACTGGCAGGCAGTTGAAGCAGTCCGTGAACGTCTTCCACAGCTTGATGTTGTAACGGCGCTTGCCTGTAAACAGCATTGTTGCGAGTCAGTTCCCAGTCATAAATAAACGGACAGTACCTTGGTTAAATCTGAGGGGGAATGCCCACGTACACTCGTCGTAGAAGCCGTAGATGCGGTTGATCGACGCGCACTCGTGGTTGCCGCGCAGGATGAAGAAGTTCTCCGGGTACTTGATCTTGTACGCCAGCAGCAGGCAGATCGTCTCCAGACTCTGTTTGCCACGGTCCACGTAGTCACTAGAATAAACAGGTAGGGAACAAGTGAGCGATTCCGAGTTCTCGCTATGAGTAACGACCAAAAAGAGTCCTCTCTCACGGACCCGAGGAAGAGGTAGTTGGCGTCTGGCGGGAAGCCGCCGTACTCGAACAGGCGCAGCAGGTCGTAGTACTGGCCGTGGATGTCGCCTGAGATTCCACATTCGCACACACACACAAGAACGCGCCACCGAATGCATCCCGTCAGCACACAGTCCCTTCACCAAAGCAAGCAAACAGTCATGCCCTCCAGCACGCAGGTGAAAGCGCCGCCACGTACCGCAAATCTTGATCGGCGCCTCGAGCTCCACGAGAATCGGCTGCGAGAGGAAGACCTCGCGCGCGTGCAGGCACAGGCCGCGGATCTCCGTCTCCGCGAGGTTCACCTGCTTGCCGGGGCGTGCGCCGCGCACGCTCAGCAGCTTCTCGATGATGCCGTCCACGTCGATGGGCTCGAGCGACGACGACGCCATAGTTTTACGCTTCCTCGCTTGCTTCTTGCGGTTCTTTCTCGCGCTTCTGCGTTTGGGAAGCGCGTTCTCCCACCGGTTCCTCCTGCCCACCCCCTTTCTGCAGCTATTGGTAAATACGACAAGCAGTATGTGCTATCTGCCTGTTACTTCTATAGTCTTATGGCCATTTCACAGGTTTTGTCACGGTACTAGCAGCTACACACAATACTCGTACAATGCATGCTCTCTTCGCTTATTTATACAGAAACCGTCGAGTATCTTGCGTGTTTGTGTTCATTTAGTACCTAAAATGTGAAAACAGCCCGAAGAAAGAAAGCAAGAGCTCGACTGTTGCTCTGCTCGTCCAGGCTCGCAGCTTGAGCACCGACCCCCCGAGCGTAAACGCTCACGTTTGCAAAACGAAGAAGCCGACGAGTTCCACCAGAGCTCCTTCGGGGACGTACCGGGTGGTGAGCAGCTGCCGAGCCGTTTGTTGTCCGATTGCACAAGGCAAAGCTGCCACCGTGCAGCCGATCAACTTGCCTTAATTCCAGCAGCAGCGGCAGCAGTGGTTGACTCCAACGGAGTCAAACAACGCATTGCGCGTGCAATCATCGTGCCAGTGCGAGCGCTCGTGGCCGAGACAGGCCGCACAGGAGGAGAGCTGCTTGCTGGCCTTGCGCTACGCGCGCATACGTTCGTGCGAGCAAGGGTAGCACCGAGACCCGCAGGCTGTAGATGACTGCGTCCACGTCGCACGGGAGGAAGATCCGTCTGCGAGGAGGTCTTTCTCACTCGCCTCCGAGAGAGACCTCCAATCTCCAATCTCGGACGGACGCTGCCGACCAATCAAATGAGTAAAAATTCGAACCGACGGACACAAAAGTCAAAAGATCGCAGCAGGATCAGATCAGAATCGCCTCCCGCTGTCGATGACGAAGAAGATCGCTCTCGCCCGCGACCAGCTTTTGCGCCACCTCTTCTTCTGAGAATGCTGTGCGTGTGTGTGTGTGTGTGTGTGTGCAGACCGGATGGGTGGCGCCGAGCGAGCTCGAGAGCTCCCGGGTGTCGACGCAAAAGCTGAAGCTCGCCGTTGTTGAGCCCAAGTCTGTTGCGAATGGCAATTTGCGGAACACATATTCGCCCGGCGTTAACTCATCCTCCCATTCGAACAACCAGACAACAGCCCTCTTCAAACCGATGGGCTCATTTCGTGAGCCAAAATGGGTGCCCTCGACGCTTTTTGATGTGTAATCGGCTTGTGTCGCCGCACCAGGAGCTCTATTGAGGCGGTAAACGGTACACCCCTTGGCTACAAACGAGTGGCAAGAAATAACCTCGAGTACCCTATAGACACAGACATTCTCATAAACGCTATCTGTCTCAAGGCGAATCCTAACAAATCATCTACTCTACGATTGGATCCAAGTCTACTGTATCATATTTAGATCGAGAGCTGTTGCGTGCATGTTTCGCGCTTTTCCTTCTTTCTTTTTTCCTTCTCTCCTCTCTCGCGGCCGTCATTCACTCTCCCATTCGTGCTCTGCTGCTTGCTGCTGCGTGCGGAATTCCGCAGATTCACGAGTGACTCGAGAGAGAGAAGAGGCAGAGAGCGACGCGCCGCCGCCGTGCAAAGCAGAGCAGAGCGCCGGCATGATGTGAGTGACGAGGCCGCTGCTAATGATGAGCGCTTTGGCTCACGCGACTGACTCATGAACGTCTCTTGCCTCTTTTACGCAGTGAGGACAAGAAGCGCAAGCCGTCGCGCGACTTCCCCGCGCACGCGCAGGTGCCAATGGGAAAAGTGCAGAGTGGGAACACCGTCAAGTACGTTTGCGGTTGTGGCTGCCTTCTGCTAGTCGCGGCATGTGTCTAACATTTTCGTGTGGGTGCATCTATCTATCTACCTACGTACGTGTAGGGTTCGCCTGGATCTGCATCAGACGTCGGCGAGCGCCGTGCCGCCCATGCACGACCCGTTCAACATCCTCAACGGCCACTCGATGCGCTCGACTCGCACCGTCTCGATGATCTCGATGGACTCGGTCTCGTCCGTCGTCTCGGTCGACGACGGCTTTCGAGTGAGCGACGTCGAGTACAATCCTGACGACGACGAGCGCGCGAGACTGAGTCTCCCAAAGGACGAGCGACCGCCGCAGCCAGCGGACGAGCGCGAGTACTTCGAGCGCCTCTGGGCGGAGAACTTCGAGCGCTCCGAAGCTCAAGTCACCAACACCACGGCGTTCATCCCCGCAGGCGCGGCGGGTCGACTGAACCGTATCAAGGGCTTCTCTTTCGCACGTGACTCGTTCACGCACAGACTGTACGCAGTGTTCCGGCTAGAGGTGGAGTGCATCGTGAACGAGAAGCAGTGGACGATCTACCGCCGCTTCCACGACTTCAAGCAGCTCGCGCATCAGCTCAAGAACGAGTCGATTCGCGTGCCGACCGTGCCGACACGGACGTTGATGCGCTCGCTGGACGCTAACTTTCTGCGAAAGCGCCAGTCGGAGCTCGATCGATGGCTTCGAGAAGTGCTCATGCTGATCAGTCTGGAGAACTGCAAGGTCGACACCGACAAGGCGTCCGAGTGCTGCGGCAACAGAGGGTTCCACACGAGCTGTCGCATCATTCGACACTTCCTGACTCACTCTGCAAACGAGCCGCCCGTCTTCGAGAACGCGGACAACCCGTCTGTGTCGCCAGGCCGCCCACCACTTCACAGCATCTCCGAAACCAAAGCTCCGTCGTCCCCGACCATGCGATGTACGACCATGTCAATTCCGTCTTCCTCCCAGATCGATATGCTGAGTTCGAGTCTTCGAGAGAGCGATTTGATGGGCACGCAGCAACAGAGCTACTCGCAAGAGAGTGAGCTGGAAGCGCCCCGAGAACAGCGGAGAAGTGTTGTTGTCCAGGATGTGGACGATGACATGGACGGACACGCTTCTTCGTACGCACGGAAAGGCAAGGTGACGCTAAGGCACTTTGATGTGCTGCGCATGATCGGCCGCGGTTCATTCGGCAAAGTCCTCCTCGTGCGCAAGAAGAACTCTTCACAGCTATTTGCAGTCAAGATCCTCAACAAGCCTACTATTGTCAAGAAGCAGCAAGTGGAGCACACGAGAACCGAGCGTCGCGTCCTGGCATCCATATCGCACCCGTTCGTCGTGTGTCTGCATTACGCATTCCAGACGAAAGACCAGCTGTACTTCGTGCTGGATTACTGTCCCGGCGGCGACCTCTTCTTCCACCTGAGTCGATGCGGGTACTTTCCAGAGCCGATGGCGAAGTTCTACACTGCGGAGATCGTGCTTGCTCTCATCCATCTGCACGAACAAGGCATCGTTTATCGAGACTTGAAGCCCGAGAACATCATGCTCGACGTCGAAGGACATGTGAAGCTGGCAGATTTCGGACTCGCGAAGGAAGGCATCACCAGTGAGCTGGACGGAACGTACACAATGTGTGGTACGCCCGAGTACCTTCCTCCTGAGATCCTGAATCGCGCCGGACACGGAACTGCGGTGGATTGGTGGAACCTGGGAATGGTGCTCTACGAGATGCTGACCGGACGCCCGCCATGGTACACGCAGGATCGCGAAGAGCTGTTCACCCGGCTTCGTGAAGCCGAGCTTGAGTTCCCGGAAGGACTCACAGTTGAGGCGATGGATCTGATCCGAGGGTTGCTGACACGTGACCCTGCAAAGCGTCTCGGAGCGATTGATCCTCGAGAAATCACGTACCACCCGTTCTTCGGCGACATCGACTGGAATTTGCTCTACAACCGCCAGGTGGAGCCGCTCTACCGGCCATGCCAGTACACTGATCCGATCGACGCAGCCAATTTTGAAGAGGAGTTCACCAAGTTGCCTCTGGCTCAGATCGACGGTCACGGACTGAATGTGGTGCCGCAATCCAGTCAGACGCACGGCGGCCCTGCTGCTGCGAACGACCTCAACAGCACCAGCGGGCGGTCCGGAAGCGTAAGCGGGAGCACCGGCAGGAACAGCACGCTGCGCAACATGTCGTACACCTTCGCTGGGTTCACGTACGACGGCTCATCGTCGCTCGCGCGCAGCAGCCTCGAGCGCACGTCGGGCGTCTCCAACTCGCTCTCCCCTGTGAATGGCTATATCTAAGAAACGCGTGCTCAAGTCGTACCAAAGTGTTCAAACCCGTCGAAGAAGAAAACAAATGCAAGTAAGCACATGTCATTGCTGTGCCTGTTGTATATGTGTTTGTGTGTGATTTACTCGGACTGCGCAGCGAACTTGGCGCACTCGAACGAGTTCTTGAGCAGCATGGCGATCGTCATGGGGCCGATGCCGCCAGGCACGGGCGTGATCGCAGACGCACGCGCGCGCGCGGCCTCGTACTCGACGTCGCCCAGGATCTTGTATCCGCGCTTGCTGGTGGCGTCGTCCACGTAGTTGATGCCGACGTCCACGACCACGGCGCCTTCCTTGATCCAGTCCCCCTTCACGAGCTCCGGCTGGCCCGTGCCGACGATGACGATGTCCGCCTGCTTGACCTTCTCCGCGAGCCCCGCGGTCTTGGAGTGGCACGTCGTGACGGTGGCGTCGCGCTGCAGCAGCATGAGCGAGAGCGGGAGTCCCACGAGCTTCCCGCGTCCGATCATGACCACGTCTTTG
The DNA here is from genome assembly GCA_023333845.1 of Globisporangium polare. Lineage (NCBI taxonomy): Eukaryota > Oomycota > Peronosporomycetes > Pythiales > Pythiaceae > Globisporangium > Globisporangium polare. The sequence continues at coordinate 5,769 of JAASFQ010000990.1, read as the reverse complement.
CCCGCCACCTCGATGCCGTTGCGACCCAGCAGCTCCAGACACCCCGCGGGGGTGCATGGCTCCAGGTGCAGCTTCCCGTGCGATTCGCCAGTGGCGGCAGACTTGGGCTTTGCCAGCTGGAAGAAGTGCTCCGAGTGAAGACCGTCGATGTCCTTCTGTGGAACAATGAGCTCCAGCAGCTCTTCCTCCTTCGGCTGCAGGTGCTCTGGCAGCGGCAGCTGGAGCAGGATGCCGTGAACGCTAACGTCCGCATTTAGGCTCTGAATGAGCGCCTCGAGCTCTTCGAACGTGATCGCGACATCGAGCTCGTGGGTGTCGGCGGTGATGCCCACGCGTGTGCACGCGTTCTTCTTGAGCTTCACGTACGTCTTCGAGTCTGCGTTCGCGCCCACGAGCAGCAGCGCGACCTTGGGCGTCACGCTCAGCGTCGGCACGAGCGCCTTGAGCTCCTCCTCGATCGCCTTGCTGCACGCCTTGCCGTCGAGCACGAGCGCCATCTTCTTTCTCTTGCCTGCCTGTTGAAAAGAGAGTGGAATCAAGAAAAAAACAGTTTATACAATTGTTTTTCTTTGGCCAATCGTTTCTCTGAAACAGTTCACAAGTCACTTCCGAACTTTTAATTGGATAACAATGACATATATTCTATCCACTAGAAAGGACGAAACGTGTCGTCTGAAAGAAGCGTTTTTTGACCAGTTTGTTGTAAATGCTTCAACAAAATGCTTCTTTCACAAGACACTCTTTCACAAAAAACATGACCAGTCATGGACTTTGTGCATGAAATGAATCGTTTTGGTAATGGGAAAGGACCCGAAATCAAAAGTCAGCGGAGAAGAATAGCCAAAACAAGGCGCGAGGAGGTGTGGGCACACGCGACGGAGAGGCAGGCTCTGGACAAGAGAAGACGCGAAGAGAAGATGGATCGAGCCAAGGAGAGGCTCGAGTCGATTGCTCGAGTTGCGACGGATGGCGCGGCTCGTGCTTCCAGCACGGCGGCTCGACGATCCCCTCCCGGATGGTCGTGTTTCCAAAAATGGGAAAAGACCTCCACAGCTCATGCGTGTGGACCACATCACTCTCTTCAGCCAATCACAGAAAACGTGCATTTCGAATGTGTTCCGCTCACAAAACTGTCTACCATTGCGAGATGTATGTGGCGATGAGGGCGGCGTCGACGGCGGGGCTCACGATCTTGGCCGCGCTCAGGAACTGCGTGGCGCGCGAGCTGTCGAAGACCTTGTCGCTCGCGAAGTAGACTTCGAAGGCCTCGAGACCGGCCACGAGCTTCTCGACGGCCTCGCTCGCGCTCTTGTGCGCCTCAAGTCGCGCCTTCCAGTCCCCGTAGCTGCTCAGGACCTCGAGACTCTTGCCCTTGGCGCTTGCGGCGCTCGTGAACAGCTGGAAGAAGACGTCGCCCGTGGTAGGCAGCGCCGCGTTCTGGATGTGCAGCGTCTGGCCCAGCGACGTGACCGGGTGCAACGCCGCGAAGTGCACGATCGCCTGGGCGGCAAAGTCCACGGGCGTCATGTCGAAGCGCCAGTCCGGGCGCGACGGCACGGCGCCAATCTCCCAGCAGCCCTTGAGCAGCAGGTAGATGAAGTCACTCGTGTTCCAGGCGCCCGCGGTCGACGACGGGGCCATGTTACCCGGACGCAGGATCGACACGGGCAGACCGCGCTGTGCAGCCTCGTGGCACATCTGCTCGGCCACCCACTTGCTCTGCGCATAGCCATTTTCCAGCTCGTCCGAGATTTCCGTGAGAACCGCAGTCTCGAGAAGCGTCTGCTCGCTAAAGGATGACGGGAAGACGCCGTTCGTGGACACGTAGTGCACGGGCTTGACGCGCGTTTTCGCCAGGCCGTTCGTGACCGCGAGACGCAGCACCTCCTGCGTGCCCAGCACGTTCGCGCTCTTGAGCGCCGAGTAGGGCTTCACGAGGTTCACCTCGGCGCCGTTGTGCACGATCGCGTCGATCTCTGTGGCCAGCATCTTGAAGGTCTCTTCGTCGAGACCGAGCAGCGGCTTGGCCAGGTCGCCTGGGATCGGCACGACGCGCTCCTCGATGTGGAAGTCCAGGAGCTCATCGTAGAGTCCGAAGGACTGCAGCGTCTTCTTGAGACGCACATCCGCCTGCTCTTCGCTGGCAGCACGCACCAGGCAGTAGACCGTCGTCTCCGTGTCCTTGATGAGCGAGTGGAGCAGGTGCGCGCCCAGAAAGCCCGTCGCGCCGGTCAGCAGCACGCTGCGAGGCGGACGACCGACCATCTCCACACGGTAGCGACTGTAGCCGGCCTTGCGCGTGGCTGCCGGGTAGATCGAGGCGTCCAGCAGCGCCTCCAGTGGCAGCACGACCTTTTGTCCGTCCTCTACAGCCACGTGGTCGCGCACGGCGTCGATGCGGCCAGCGATCGACGAGAGCTCGGGCGCCGAGAGGATGTCCGCGAGCGTCAGGTGCACGTCGAAGGCGTCACGGATGCTCGAGACGAGACGCGTGGCCAGCAAGCTGTGGCCGCCGACGTCAAAGAAGCTCACCTTGCGGCTGAGCACCTTGTCGTTCTCGAGACGTAGCAGGTCGACCCAGATGGCTGCGAGCTGCTTCTCCGTCGCCGTCTGCGGCAGGTTGGCTGTGTCGTACGTCAAGTCGATGGACTCGCTGCGCAGCTTCTTGGCCTGGTCCGCCGACGGCATCTTCTTGCGGTCGAGCTTCCCGCTGGCGCTGTTGATCGGCAGCGCGTCGAGCTGCACGAACACGGACGGGATGGCGTAGTGCGGCAGCTTCTCCTTGAGGAACTCGCGCAGACTGGCGACACTCGGGACCTTTTCCCAGTTGTCCGGCACGATGTAGGCCACGAGGCGCTTGTCCTGGCCCTCATCGCCCTCCGTGAGCACCACGGCCGTGGACACGAGCGGGTGCTGCGCCAAAGCCGACTCGACGGCGCCCAGCACGACGCTGTAGCCGCGGATCTTGACCATGAAGTCGCAGCGGCCGATGAGCTCCAGGTGGCCGTTGGGCAGGAACCGCGCGCGGTCGCCCGTCTTGTACACGCGCTCACCGGGCACGACGTCTTCTAGAAAGCGCTGGGCAGTCTGCTCGGGCCGGTTGAGGTACCCGATCGCAAGACACGGGCCACCGATGTACAATTCACCGGGAACGCCGATGGACACGGGCGCGTAGTTGTCGTCGAGCACGTAGGCGCGCACGTTGGGCCACACCTGGCCGCAGGACGCGTACTTGGCCGAGAGCGAGTTGTCGAACGCGCTCATGTGCGCGAGGTCGACCGCCGAGACGTCGTGGCACTCGGACACGCTGTACAGGTTCTGCAGCTCGCAGTCCGGGAACAGGCGCACGAAGCGGTCGCGCAGCTCGATCGTCACGACTTCGCCGCAGAGCCACACGAGCCGCAGCGTGGGCAGCGAGCGCAGCAGCACGTCGCTGGGACACGTGTCCAGGATCAGCTGCAGCAGCGACGGCGTGAAGAGGATGCGCGTGATCGCGTTGCTCCGGATGTACTCGACGAGGCGCACGGGGTCGAAGATTGTGTCGTCCGGGATGATGTACAGCGGCTGGTTGCCCAGCATCGGGCGCAAGAGCTCCCAGACGAAGAACACGTGCGATGCCACGCGGTCGTTCACGATAAAAGGGCAGTTGGTCAGGCGCCAGTCGTACGAGTGCACGGCGCCGCGGTGCGGGCAGCAGATGCCCTTGGGCACACCGGTCGTGCCCGAAGACATGACCACGTACGCCAGGTCGTCCGGGTGCGTCTTCACGCGGTCAGCCGGCATGGGAGGGATGTTACGCGCCTTGAGCGCGTCCAGCCAGTCGACGTCCAGCGCCAGCGCCTCCTGCCACGCGGGCAGGCGGTTGCGGAACGTGCTCTTGGTCAGGATGATCGTGGGCTTGGACTCTTCGAGCACGCGCGCCAGGAGGTCCGGCGGGTACACGATCTCCAGCGGCATGTAGGCGCCGCCGGCCTTGAGCGCCGCGATGTACGCGATCACGAACTCGATGCAGTGCTCCATGAAGATGCCCGAGATGCAGTTCGGACGCACGCCCACGTGGAAGAGGTAGTCGGCCAGGCGCTCGCTCTGCTCGTCCACCTCCTTGAACGTCAGCGTCGTACCTTCGTAGTAGACCGCGACAGCATCCGGCGAGCGCTTGACCGCGTCCGTGAACATGTCGTGCAGGCACTGCTCCGACGGGTACGGCGCAGTCTTGGAGTTCCATTTCGCGATCAGCGCGCGCGACTCGAGCACGTTGCGGGCGCCCACGGCTTGCAGTTTGGCCGTGAACGCCTCGTTGAACGCGCCGCTGCTCTCGGCACTCGTGAGGAAGAAGTGATCGCCGGTGAACGTCTGGACGTCAAACGTGTGGCTCTCAGCGCCTTTGACAGCGACGACGGCCTTCCACGCGTCGAGCGAGGCCACCGGCACGCTGGCATCGCTCTCGCCGCCGTACACCGAGACGCTCGTCTGGACGTGAAGTGGTGTCACGCTCTCTTTCTGCTGGTACCACTCTACGAGCGCGTTGTGCAGCTTCAGGTCCGCGCGCAGGTTGCTGAGCAGCGCCGTGCGCTGCTCCGGGATCTCCAGAAGCTGCGCATCAGTACCGCCCCACTGCTTGACCTGCGCCAGGAGCGCGTCGTCGTGGCTCAGCACTGCGTCTTCAAACAGCGTCCAGTGGGTCGGAGCTGCGGCGCCGGACAGGAACACGTGCAGTGGCAACGCGAACTTCAGGGTCTGCAGGTGGTCGACGAGCGCCAGCGACGCCAGCGCGCCTAGCGAGTGGCCCACGACCACGTACGGCTTGTCGAAGAAGCGCGCGCTGAGCTGCTTGCAGATGGCCTCGAGCCACTGCGCCACGTCGCAGTCCTCGCCGCTCCAGGTCCAGTCGACGCCCCACACTTCGACGCCGATGCTGGCGGCGCTGAAGCTCTTGGCCCAGTCGAGGCAGAGCGCCTTGCTGCTGCCGCCGGCGTGCGGCAGGCAGAGCAGGCGCAGCGGCGCGAACTCGTCGTCCTGGAAGCACGTGGCCGCGGCGGTCGCCATCTTCGCTTCTGTGTGCACGCGTGCGAGGGGGAGAGAGAGCAATGCGGAATGAGAGAGGGAGGGAGGGAGGGAGGGCTCTGCAGCGAGCGAGCAAGAGGACCGCTCCTCGCTTTTCTTGTTTCTTCCTTTTCGGCTTTTCCCTCGTTTCGAAGTGAAAACCTCACATTTGAAACCTCGCATTTGAAACCTCGCATTTGCAAATGGTCAACCGCGAGAGAAGAGAGGTCGCCATCCATGTGTGCGTGGCGAAGTGGTGCACATACTTGATCGCTGTGAGCTCGGAGAGAAGTGCATCTCAGGCCTGGAGCGCTTCTCCCCCAACGAGTCGTATGCCGGCGCGTCCGTTCTCCTGCCAGCGAGCGCAGTTCTTTCAGCTCACTCACTCCGCATTCCTCACCACGCACAACATGAACCAGCTATGATTCTCTCCGCCCGCTCACCGACAGCGCAATGTCTCCTCTGCTGGCTCGCAATGGCCACCTGGGTTCGCGCACCAGCAACTCCTTTCGGCGCAGATGCTGCCGCAATCTTTCCTGCAACCGCTGGCCCAACTCGCCAAAGACCAGAAGGTGCAATCGGATCTGCGTCGCGGTGTTTCAGAGGTTGCAAGACGGGTAACCACGCTGATTGGGAGCTGGAACTCCCATAAGACGCACCCACGTGTATTCGTTGCGGCACCGACCTGGGCCTTGTGGAACTGAGCTACCCAGCTACTGCAACATG
>JAASFQ010000099.1:0-47784 GCA_023333845.1 Globisporangium polare | reverse complement strand
TCTTTTCTCGGGGTCGTGAATGAGCGACTCCGGGTCTAAATGACAAACAACCAAAACAACGACAATACACACAAACGGCACTCGTCTTTCTCCCGAGTGAACGGAAGAAGCGAGTTGCTGGTGATACTCAAAGCGATAGCAGCTGCAGTTCAGAGAACGAAGTAATAAAGAAGTGCTCAGTCGAGCATCTGAATCAGTATCACACGAATGATTCCTACTATGGCCACTTCTGTTTGCTTTTGTTTGCCTCCTTTGGGATAACGAACTCGTCCTCTCTCCGTCTTGAAGGCACCAGGTATCTGGGAAGACAGGACGCCTCTCTTTGTCAACCGAGTTCGCAAAAAGAGATTCGGGACGCTTCTCCTCTGGTCATCTTTTCCTTGAAGAGCAGGGGCACAAGAGGTGATGTATCGGCTGGAGGTGTCAGCAAAGAGTCACCCAGCTCGCTCCAGGTGGACGTGTCTGTGTGGCTGGCTCGCGTCTCGCGGGCGCGTAGTGACACCATCGCGCACGACTCCCAGAGTCCCAGTTGACTCGGACGAAAGGGCCCGCGGTACTGTGATAGTGTGCTGAGGCGAGAAGAGCTACTGTGGTCAGGAAGACCGACCTCTCAAAGTGACACCGCTCTGGTCTTCTTCTGACCACGTGTTCTTCGAAAGTCTCGCAGCCATTCCATGGGAGTCCACGCGAAACTCTTGGTCCTGAGGAAGCGCACGTCAGCCGCCACCACAGTACCATCCTGTAGTGCATGATCTCTACCGAAGGCGGCCGTGCTCCTCCTCTTCTTGGAGCAACTGTCAAGTTGCCGCTAATAACGAAAGGATACCAGCGGTAGTAATAACCTTCCAGGCTCCCACACGCGCTCAAGCCGTTGGCAGTCTGAACATTGGTCGAGGCTGTCGGCAGGCGGCAGGCTTTGGCGGAAGAGTGCCAGCTCTCGTAGCAGCTCCTGAACCTCTCCTCCGTCTCATTCTGGACAAAACTCCCGATGATGCAACCCAGCAAACGCCTCAGCGGCGCTTCAACCTTTGCTGTCCTCTGGATACTGTTCGTTTCCATGCACGCAGGGAGCACAATGGCATCGATCACGCAAGGAGCTGTGGATCGAAGCCTCTTTCACAATACCGAGGACGCAGATATCGCTCGAGCGCAGCGGCTCCGATAAGGCCGAACGGAATGGGTTCGCGAGCCCATCGCTCACGCACTGGTTCCACTTGACTCGGGAGGAAAGTGCTTTGACTCGTGGCCTCCCACTGGGGTCAGGACGAACCGTTTCGCTTCGCTTCCCAAAACAAAAGACCCCCACGAGCCAGTCAGCACTCAGCCGCTCCCACGAGGCCGCTCTGCCCACGCGTTTCTGAAATGTGCCCAACGCAACGCAGCCAACCGCCCGTTCCGCGGACGCGCGAAACTTTTGATCCGCAATGGACCAGCGCAGCACACGAGCTCGTTTCACTCGTGGTCCGGAACGGTGGCGCCACAGGGACGCACGCCATCGAGGAGCTCTGGGCGTGTGGTCGGCGCAGGTCGCTGCAGTATCCCAGACTGGTAGCAGTACAGTACACGCACAGGCAGGGAAGGATGGCTACCGTATTGGCAGTGTGTAGCTCAAAGATCGAAAACGCGCCATGCACGACCTCTGACAGTGTCGGCCGCTGCGCTTCTTCTCTGTTGAGAGAGTGCAATAGTGGCTGAAGGGAGGGAGGGGAGGGGGGAGGAGATATCCATCCCGAAGGCCCGCGAAGCCCAACACACAAACTAGGAGCCCTTGGGTACGCAAACAGGCCTCGACAATTATTCAGGCGGAGAGTTTGTCTTCACTCAGCCCAGCTCATTTCACCAGTTGAAGGTACAGTACTGTACTGCGGGCACCTGACATTTAGGAGGTCTCCTGCACGCCTTGGGTCCGGTGAGGCATTGGACTTCACTTGGGTCGCTCATGCGCTCACTTCCAGATCGAAGGTGGCCGAATCCCCTTGCGCTGACAAACGAGCTTTTGTTTCCATCAGCTGCAGGGATGGCAGCACCTCTCCGCCTCTTTCTGAGAGTGCTCTACACAGCCTGGCTTCTTGACTGCGACTTGAGCCTCGCGTTGTTCTTCTTTGGATCGCACGACCCAGCTGCTGCTTCAACATCTTCCACGCGATCCATCATATCTATCGACTGCGCCAAGTCGCCCTGTGTGAGCTCAGCTTCTCTACAGAGAGGACTTGACCTCAGAGGCTGCCTTGCCAGCTGCGTCGACTGGCACCTGGCAGAATCCAGACAAGAGGCAAAGGCTTGGGTGAAGGTCGTCGAGGCTCGCGACGGCTTTGCCAATCGCACCCATGCATTGACAGGGCGGACAGGGAAAAGAGGAGCGGATACTTTGAAGACGCCATGCTGTCCACTCCCACTCAGATGGCTTCAAGCTCAGGGCATGCGCGAACGAAAGCCGTGATAGATAACCCAGCAATGCAATGCGTCAGCCTTCGCTGTCCAACTGGTAGGATACTCTGCATGCCCTCATCTTCCATGTCTTTTTTTGGAAAACAATGGCGTTAATTATGTAAGGGAGGTTCAAACCAAAGTCCCTCTCCCTCCCTCCCTCCCTCCCTCTCTCTCTCTCTCTCTCTTGCTTGCTTACTTCTTGAGCCCCAGCACAAGCGAGAGCACCAAAACTGCGACGATGAGCGCGAAGACGCCAACGCAAATGAGCTTCGTCTTGGAGCACGCGCAGTAGCCCTTCTTGGCGTCCGCCTGGCGCACGTTGTCCAGCGCACCCTCGACATTCTCGCGCGCGTTCTCTGTGTTCTCCTCGATCTCCACTGTTAATAACGAACCATTGAACAATTTTCACCATGCACGCGTTAGAATACAAACTCACAGCCAGCACAGCCTTAAATGAACATGAACGCAAATGAACGCACCGACGACTTCGCCCTGCTGCGTCACGAGGTCGTCCACCTCCCTGAACGCCGCGTTCACCTCGCGCACCTGGTGGTTGATGTGGATCAGGTCCTGTTCCCGTCGGACCAAGTCTGTTGTTCACACACACACACACACACAGCACACAAATGAGAATAATGAACCGTCAACGTTGAGAAACAATCGCCAAGCGATTTTCTCCACACAAAACCAATACGCACCGTCCTCGTCGTAGGTGGTGACGTTGGCCTGCGCGTAGAGCTTGTCCTCGTTGTAGTTGCCGAGCTCGAGCGGGCTCTCGTTGTCGACCGACGACTCGTCGCGGCGGAACGAGTGCGAGCTCTGGCGGATGTGCGCGATGGCAGCCTTCTCGGCCTCCACGAGCTTCTTGCACGTGTCCTCAAAGTTCTTGCACTGGTTCTTGAAGTCCGTCGAGAGCTTGTTCACCTGCGTCTTGCGCGTGCGCGCCTGCGGGCCGCTCTGCGTGAACTTGTACAGGTCCTGCAGGCGCTTGTTGATCTTGGCCACGAGCTGGTTGCCCTTGTCCGTGAGCTCCTTGAGCTCCTGGTGGTTCGCGCGGTTGTCCTGCGGCGTGCCGAGGATCAGCATCTTCTGCATGATCGCGCGCGTGCTCTGGTGGAAGCTGCCGATCGCCGCCGACGTCTCCTCCACCAGGCGACTGTAGCGGTTGGCGTCGCCGCCGCCGGCCTTGGGCGAGTCCGCCGACGTGTAGTTGGACATGCTGTCTGTCTGCTTGCGAAGCTCTTCGCGCTCGGCTTGTGCTGCGAAGCTCTTCGCTGGAGACGAGCGGTTAACGAAGAGTGACTGGCTTGCGGCTTGTGGATCGACGGGAGGGAAGCGCGCGCACAGACAGATGGAGGAGAGCTGCGCTTGTGCGGTCGTTCGTCGGGCGGGCGGATTGCGAATTGGCTTGTGTGAATGGAGTGCTTCTGTTTGTGATTGTTGTCGGTCGCCCCGTTGTGACGGCCAGTCTCGGGATGAATATAGAGAGTATAAACAGGCGCAACCAGAAAAATAACAGTGAGTGTGCGCATTTGTATATATGTTTGAAAGCGGTTTTTTAGTAGGAGAGTTTGTATGGCTCATCCTCGTCTGCTTTCTTTTTGGCTTGCGTTCGAATATTTTGGAATTTTCATCAACCAGTTTACGATACGGTACACGACGGAATCTCCAGTGGAAGAATCGAAGGAAGCGATAGACGGCTTTGCATACGAACGGCAGGCAGGATGGCTCCAGTGGAAGAAGAAGGGGCTGGACATATCTCCCTGGCTCCGCCCATTTGGCTGCTTTCGCGAGTTGCTTCTGCTTCTCCGTTTGCTTTGTCAGGGCGTCTTGGTGGCGACGCTTGTGCTTGTGTGGTGATGATGGTGATGATGATGGTGGATTATTTTGCTTGTTGCCCTATTCGTTCCGACATTTTTTCTGCTCTTTTTTATTCATGTCGCGAGCGAGGGATTGTTTTTTTATGCGTATAAATCCTCCATCACATCCAGCCTCCTTTAGGGATAGACCGCGGTCTGTCGTGACAGCCCGCCTTAACATACTGAGTATGTATCCACATACATTTTCAAGACGACAAGGCGGACTATCCTTATGAACGGCAGCATACTAGACTCGCATAAGCATACGCATCCCTTTCGAAAAGCTGGAATGAGACGGTCGCTTTTTTGATTTCCAAAAAGCTCCGTGAAGCTGGGTGCATGATCGAATTCCAGGTGCGCTGGTGTTTGCTGGCTGTCGGCTCACATGTGGATGTTCATAGCGAGCGAGTGCTGTCAAGCATTCGCTTTATCAAGTCTTCAGCTTGTCAACTTCTCGCAAGGCTACACTTCGAAAGCCTCCCTCCCACGTTCTGTTGGTTCGCAGAAACCATAAACTCTCCCAACAACGAATTCGTTCGCTCATGCGCTTCACAATTTCCACGAGAACGGCTGGCGGGCTTACTCGATGGACAGCACGTCTCCTGCTGTCGCCTGGTCGAGTCCCCCCTCAGCCAACGGATCCGCGGTCATCCGCTTCTTCGTAGTCTCCAACCCACTACTGTCGAACGACCGCAATGTCGTCGTCCACTGGCTGCTGCTTGTCACATTTGCGGGCATCTCGACCATTGTCGACACCACGAGCCGCACGCTCGCAACGGACCCACCCAGCTCATCGAACACGACCAGCAGGTTCTCGGTCGCGTTGTCAAAGTGCAGCCAGTCCGTGGGCACGTGGTAGTACCGCTGCACGTACACGTCGCTGTCTTCGGCCTCGCTGATGAGCCAGTAGCGCCCCAAGTCGTTCCCATTGATGAACGCGCGACCGCGCGTGAGTCCGATGCAGTCCAGTAGAATCGACGACACGTCCTCGATCTGCTCCGTGTCGGGCTTGGGCTTCGCCGACTCCGGAAGCTGGAAGCTCGTCTTGAGCCACGCCATGAGCGGGAACTTGGGCCGGTTGTCAGCATCAACAGCTTGGTTCCCGAAGGGCTTCCACTCGACAGAGTTGGTCCATCGCGGATCAAAGAGCTCGAGCTGCTCGCCGACTAGCCCCGGGAGCATCTTCCAGTTCCCGTGACTGGCCAAGTCCAGGTCGTCGATGCGCACGCTGCCAGTGAGCCCCTTCCGGTGGTCCTGGCCGAGCGAGAAGATCCCGAGACTCACCGAGACGAGCGTCAGGTGGTAGTGCTTCCGAGCAAAGCTGTCATCGTCCTCCTCAACCTTGACTGGCAACTGGAAGACGAACTCCATCGAGCAGTTGTCGCCAGGGTACGCCAAGTGCTGCTCTGCGACGAACCGGTGGTTCAGGAACACGAGGAAACTGTTGGCTTCACAGGACGTCAGGTGCAAAGTCGCCTTCTGATCTGCTGAGCTCAGGCGGAAGCTCGTCTCGTACGTGAGGTAATCGGTCTTGTCGAGCGTCACGCGCAGCTGTTCCAGGGGCGTCGCGCTCGACATCTGCTTGCGTGGGACGCCTCGCGCGTCGAGCAACTCGCTCCACGTCTGCCACTTCAGCTGCGTCTCGGCGACCAGTGGTGTGTACACGCGGCGGTGCTGGTGCGGGAACGAGCCGTTCACGTCCGACGTGTTGAACAGCACGTTCGCTGCTTCGGTGGACTTGTTCGACGACAGGATCACCACGGACTGACCGGTCAAGTAGTACCCCGCACCATGGAAGTGGACCTGAGCGCCAGTGTCTGCTCGGTTCTCCAAGAACGCCACCTGAGGCTGTCCATCGTCTCCATAGACAAACGCTCGCTGGGCTAGATCAGCAGCTTCACTTAGTCTGCTAGCACTATTGCCGATGGGCTGTGGGTTTGGGAGCTGGCGCGGGTGCGTCATGAGGATGTCGTTCACGCTGATGAGCGCGCTGTGCAGCTTGCGCAGATGCGAGCGCTTGGGCTCGTTGCTCAGACCGTCGGCATGCAGGTTCACGCCATCGGCGTACTTGGTCGCGACCCCCGCTGCGGCGCCTCGGCCGTAATTGTTGCCGCCATGGTACATCTACAATTCCAACCAACCAGTCAGTCAATCAGTTGGTTAAATCTCAGCCACACATCCATGAGTTCGCCGATCCAAAATTCAAGACAAAGCAAAAGCCACGTACGTAGTAGTTCTGGGCCGCACCGCCGACCGCAAACCACCGCGCGACCACGAACGCGAGCTCAACCGCCGAGCGCTGGTCGTTATCATGAAGTCTCAGGCCCGCCTGAGTACCAGAGGCACCATTGGCTTCTGGCTTCTCAGCCCACTTCTCGTACCAGCCCTCGTTCTCGGTCCACACGAGCGGCTGCTGCGGTCGGTCGCGCATCTGGTTCTGCGCAAACTCCATGCAGTCGTCCCCATTGCACGCGAGGATCGTGTTGTTCGCCGACTTGCCATTGCACCTAACAGTTAACAACGTTCAGCAGATTGAATACATACTAATGGCGCGAATAATAACATGAATTGCCAGGTTCCCTCAGCGCTTTATAGCAAAATTGTACGTACATGACCCAGGGGATGGACGTGTTGAGTTTCTCGACCAGCGCGCCGCACCAGTTGATGTACGCCGGGTCCTCGGCGCTGAACTCGTTCTCGATCTGCGCCAAGACGATGGGCCCGCCACTGGACGCCATGAACGGCCGCGCGAGCTCCACCATGTACCGCATGAAGCGCTCCATCTCTTGTTCCCAAAGCGCATTGCTCGAGCGCACTTGCATCCCTGGCATCCAGTTGAGCCACACGGGCAACCCGCCGTTGTCCCACTCCGCGCACACGTATGGGCCGAAGCGCACGTGCAGAAACATGTCGAGCTCTGCAGCCAATTCGTAGAACTGCGTGAGGTTGCGTCGTCCGGAGAAGTCAAAGACGCCGCGCTCCTGCTCGTGGAAATTCCAAAACACGTCTGTAAAGTATACACACATGGAGCTCTGTCAGCTCATTGTATAGGCTCACAGACTAGTAGGGTAAGGACGTACACATCTGGACGTGGTTGAGCCCGTCGTGCTTGGCCTTGAGCAGCAGGTCGCGCCACATGCCCGGCGTGCTGCGTGAATAATGGATCGAGCCGCCAATCAGCAGCGTCTTGCGGCCGTCGATCTCGAACCCGCGCTCCGTGTACGTGACCGCATACCCGTGTTCTCGCTTGTGGGCGTCGATGTCCGCGTACGTCATGTACTTGGCAGTGCTGTTGTCACGACTGATGAGCGACGCATCGGCGGTTGGCTGAACGCTCACAGACGACAGCGACGGCTGGCGCTGAACCCAGAACGGGCTCTCCTGGCGCACGGGCGGCTGCCAGATCGCCACGTAGCACGCGACGAAGCCCACGACGGCGAGGCAGACGGCGTCGGCGCGCCGCATCCACCGCTTCTTGCGCGGCAAGGCGAGGTCCAGCGCCTTCAGTTCGTTCAGGAGCTCCTCCTGCTCGCTGTTGTCTCGCTGCTCTTCGTACCACGAGCGCACGCGCAGCAGCGTCTCCTGCTGGTCGCGCTCGTCCATCGCGCTGCGAATGCACGCGCTCGTGGAGGGACAGGGAGGGGGCACACACACGCACGCAGCACACACAGAGACGCAGCACTGGCCGTCCGTCGGCTTCTTTGCTGCTTGAAGATGGCTCAGCGGTGTTTTTGTGCCGCGCTTGAGAACAAGCCAAAGATTTCCGCCTCAAAGCCCATCATCACCAGGAGAAGGACACAAAAACACAAAAACACAGATGCGAGTGAACAAAATGTCTTGTTCACAAATCAAGCAAATGGTTTGTTGTCCTCAGATAGGTCCATTCGCGATGGGTTCATTCGCGGACCGACCAATGCCGTCACTGCTGCTTCGCCCACATGGAGCCACTCACGTCCGTGCTCGTGGTGCTGCGCCGTACTGCAACAGGCGCACAACTCGCCGCAATGCTGGACGCTGTCCCGCACGTGTGAAGCCAACCTCCTCTCGCCACTTCCTCGCCTCGTTGCGCGTACAGCATTGCAGTCATGTGCCGTCGAGCCACACTACTGGGGATCTCGGATTATGTATCGCTGCGGCGCTCAAGGCGTCACCAATGCCTCTCTCGGTCCGATCGAAAAGCAGAAACTCGACCGCTTCCAGACATCCATGCATCGCAGCAAAGTATAAAGCGCTCCTGGTGCACCCTTCACGGCGGTTCTCGTGCAAGAACTGGACCACTTCCTAATTGCCGTGGTCGACTGCATCGTCCATCGCCTTCGTCGTGCAACCCTCCGAGCGGTTCTTGTGAAGGAACTCGACGATTTCCAGGCGGCCACCTGCAGCAGCCCTGTCCATCGCGACCTTGGTCGAACACTCTCTCGATGATTGAGAGGTGCGGCAACAGGCCGCCCCACTGCGGATACAGGCCGTTGTAGACGCTATCCATCGGGTTGGCGAGCTCGAAGTCGCGAGTGAAGCCCGTGATCTGTCGGAACAGCGTCGCTTGAGCGAGAACTTGGAGAGCAGGCGACGAGCCTCCTTCGAGAGTAGCCGCACGTGGTGGAGGAGATGCCATGGTGGAGCTTGAGTGAGGCTGCCTTCGTATGGCGAGTGATGTTTTCTGCTATGTGCTGGTCTGACTTGCGGTTGATCAATCTCAAGCACAATCAAATCTGTGGCTCTCAAAGATCCCCAGACCTCCGGCGGCGGCGTGCGGTCGATACTTGCTCGCTCCACTGGTGCAGAATGGAGCGAAGCCACTCTTTGTGCCGTTGCATACCTCGCTGTCTCCACTCCTCTCTCGCTCGACGGACGATCAGCAGGCGCTTCCACGCATCCAGCGAGTCTTGTTTCATCGCGAGCGAGCGCTGCTGACAACTCCGCTCGATGAGCCGCTTGTGGATCCAGCTGTCGGTGATGACGCTCTCCCAGTGCTGAAAGCGCTGCGCTATACAACGCAGCTGTCGTCTCTCAGTGAACTCGCTCAGCAAACTCCGTCTTCTTGACAACATCGACGCAGTCTCGTACCAATGGTGCAAGATGCGCCGTCGCTCTCTTCTCCTCGACGAGCGCACGAATACTCGCAGCCGCGACTTGAGGCGGGCGACGCGCTTCCACCGGAAGAAGCACTCGTCCGCCATCGACCGAAAGTATCGGAGCCGGAACCGCGAGACTCGCAGTCGAAGCGTTTGCATCTGCTTCCCGTACAGTAGCAGCCCTTGGAAGCTCTTTCTCAGGACTCTGCGATCCGAGTGCTTCACTGCTTCACCTCGCTTGCGTTTCTTGCTTTTCACACCAGAGTACCACCTTTGAGCGATTATATCCCAGTACTTCCGCTGGTGGCAGTTCCTGAAATGCGTCCTGGCGCTCAGCGTCTTTATTCGCCGTTGTTGTCTGCCAACTCGAAGCAAATGCAGCTGGCCCACCACGCGAGCCAAGCGTTTCTCCAAGAGCTGCTTCTCAAGGCTCTTCTGAAGCTCCTGGAGAGCTTTCTTCCGTGCGTAGATGAACACGAGTCCGCTGAACGCAAATCTCAGGCGCTTGAGCTTGGAATAGTTGGCTGCGAGAGCTCCGATGACGCGCTTCCGCTTGCACCACTGAGCGCTCATTCTCCAGTGCGAAAAGCACTTTATGTTGAAGAACCGCTGGCGGAAGCCCACAGCGAGCTGGATCGTCTCTTTTTCCTCTCGCTGCTTCAAAATCCACCGCAGCCACACACACCAGCACTTTGCCAGTCGGGAGCTGTTCATGAACTCGGTCGCTCTCGTGAATCGCGCCATCTGGTGCTTCTTGAGCTTCGCGAACCGCTTCCAGGCGCCGAAATGGTTCTCAAGGCAGAACGACTCCTGAAAGAGGAACATCTTGCGCATGCGCTTGAGGATGCGGACTTTTTGTCTCCAGTGCGTGAACACCTGGGTAGTTGTCTTCTCATAGTAGTGTTTGGTTGCTCGTTCGCCAAGCCGCGTCAGATGTGAGAATGTGACCCATCTTTGGAAGGTTCGCTGCATGCAGTTCGAGTACTTGAACGTGTCGGCCTTGAGCTTCAGGTCACGCGTGAGCTTCGTCTGACTGCAAAATGATCGCCAACGCGTGAAATAGTCCTCTTGCTGGTTGTCCTGGAAGAACTTGAGAAACCTCTTGTACTTGCGTTTCCAGAGATGGTGGTCGCGCCAGTCTCGAAAGCAGCGCTGGGTCATTCTGTGCGCTCGTGTTTGTTTTGCCTGTTCCACCAAGCGCTTGCAGTTGTGTCGGCGCTGTCTCCACTGCGCAAGAGCTGCGATCCCTTTGCGAGCACGGATCTGCCAGTGCAGCAGCACTGCTTTCCTGAGATCCGACTTGCAGCGACGAGATCGCTCGATGTGCTCTTTCCACGTTGTAAGGCTCCGAGCCCACAGATGGTGTCGGATCTTCGTGAGCTGGGCTTGCTTGGTATCCGCGCGATTGCGCCTTGCCACCAAATACGAACTCCAATTGTTGAACACGCGTCGACAGATCGCAAAGTCGCGCAGACATTCGGATTGTAGGCGCTTCTCGGCTCTGATTTGCTGCAGACTTCGGAATCGGATCCACGCTTCAAAGCACCACTTCTGTAACACAGTCGTGGAGTAGAAGCTCAGCGCCCGGAAATGATCTTGATGCTTGCGGCGCTGAAGCGCGACGAATTCTCGCCAGGCTCTCCAGAGATTTCCACAAGCTCGAACGTTTGCGAACACACTCGCTATGGCTCGCATTTGCTTTGACTTGCGCCGACTCCGAATAAAAAACTCCCAAGCTCGATAGGATTTCGCGATGACGTGGCCATCGAGTTTCTTGTGGAACTCGCAGACAGATCGCTCCCACTGAACCACGCAGGTCCACGCTTCCCACGCGTGACTCAGGCACAGAGCTCGATGAAAAGCGCCAGCTCGTTCCAGTTTCGCTTCAGTCGCTCGGTTTGTCGTCAAACGCCACTGCCTCAAGCAAATTTGCAAGCAGCTTGACCTTCGAAATCGATCGGCGATTCGCTTTTTGTGTCGAGTTGTCTTCTTGTGACGAACGATGTGTTTCCAAGCGCCGAAGTTCGTCTTGGCCATCCTTTGCTTGCACTGAGCAGTTGCGTTTGCTATCGAGAGCACTTGGAGGTGCTGGAGTTTGAAACACTGGATAGCTTGTTTGTACTGATGTGATCGGTAGTGCTGCTCCGATCTGCTCAGGCGCTCGAGGCTTTGCTTGCGATGCGCAAGATACCGCGTCCAGCGGTAAAAGAAGAGCTTGACCTGATTGCTCTTCAGGAGCTGGCTCGTCACCAGCACGTTGCACTTCATCTTGTCAACGAACGCTCGATGCGATCGCCAGAGTCCCCAGATCTTTCGTAGAAGCGCGCCTCTCTGGTGTTCCTGAGCGAGTTGATCGAGCGTTTGCTTGCTTCGAAAGCGTTTCCAGGCGGCAAACGTATCGCAAAGCATCGAGCCATTGTCGCTCCGGAATATCGACTGCAGCTTGGTCTTGAGCAGTTTCCTGGACGCACAATAGCTGGTCCAAGCCTTGAAGCAGCTCTTCACTCGAAGTCTCTGGGCGTTGCTGCTAGCAGTTGCGTTTCTTTGCTTTGCCACCAGCCTTTCGAGCTGGAAAGAACGCCATCGCGAGATTCCAAGCTGAAGCTCCCGATGCCTAAGATGGCTCACAGCAGCTCTTTCTTCGGTCCGCATTCTGGAGTTCGCTGCAGAGTTCTGCTTCCACGAAGACAGCGCTCTCGAAAGCTTCGAATACTGTATCCTCGCGGTCGCCAGGCTCCATTTCTCTCGCAGTACGGTTCGAAAGAGCGCTTCATTCTGCCAGTGATAGAACGTTGAGTAGACAAGGTACTCGTGGAAGAATGCATTCGCTTGATTCTTCTGCTGCTTGATGTGCTTCTGACGCTGTGTGGAAGAGCGCCATTTGGTCAAAACGTGCTCGAGCATGCGACGATTCCTGCGGCTCTGCGCAGTCTGAAGCAGCTTTCTCTTTTGCCTCACGTGCTGAGCAAAAGTCCGCCATCGCGTGAAGGTTTTAGAGTATAAGCTGGTGTTGTACCCCAGTGTCGCATCCCAGAGTCGCTGCTTCTTCTGCTTGCGGCGTTCGAAGTAGGCAAACCACGCGCAGAAATGCCGCACGAGCTGCCTCTCAACACAGAAGCTCATTGCATCATCTACTTGGAGTTTCAACCTGGAGCTGGAGCTTGTGAAAGTGCGCCACGACTTGAAACTCTGCCTCTTCGTGAGCAAGCCTCGTTGCTGTCGCTTGGAATCCATGAACGCACGCAGTCGGAGTTGTCTGCGAGAGACAATGTACCACGTGTACAGCGATTTCTTCAGCAGCGTGCAGAATCTGTAGCTCAGCGCCTTGTACACAGCTTCTCGCTTCCATTTCGCGCTGTGACAGTTCGTGCGCCATCCCTTCAGAGCAGAGTGAAGCCGTCGAGAAACGCAGAATTCGTCAGAGACCTGATGCTTGACTCGCGAGTGACGCTGCTTGTGGCAGAACTTTGTCCAGCACCACACTGTCTGCTGGAGCTTACGCTGCAATCTTCGTCTCAGGAATCCAGTGGTCTTCGTGACAACTACCAGCTCCTTGAATGCATTGCGCAACCATCTCCGCGTGGCTTTCTTGCGAAAGAGCTTCACCAGACGATGGTAGCACCGTTTGCGAAGATTCAGACTGAACCAGACAGTGAAGATGTTGCGCACGAACTTCACCTGCACTTGCATCTGGAAGCACAGCACCTGAGATTGCCGCTGTGCTCGTGAACTCGCAAACGCTCGCCAAACAGTGAAATGATGCATGAGCGAGAGCACTTGCTGTCTTTGCCGATGCGACCATGTCCACACGTTCACTCGGTACACGTCCATCCAGACTCGGAAGGATCTCCTGAGCGAGGATTTGGACTGAACGGCAGCAAGCGCTATTTGCTTCTGTCGCATGTTGGCCGAGTGCATCGAGAAGCAGTGCCAGAAATCGAAGCACTGCTGCCGAAGACGACGGTGTGCTTTTGCATGGAAGCGATGGAAGCGAGCGCGTAGCGAGGCATTCTGCCGCCAAACACAGAACACTTTCCGCTTGACGCTCTTCTTCTGCCAGTCGTTTGCTCGTTGAACGCGCGCCTTTGCAAGCTGCTCAAGCTCGTGATGGACTTCCAGCTGCCGAACAAACTTCTGCTTCATGTGCTTGGTAAAATACAGATCTGCACGCGTAAGTATCGCCGTTTGCTTTTTCTTCCGCGCATGGTACTGAAGCCACCTCTGCAGGCAAAACTGCGCGCAGCTCACGCCTCGAAAGAAATCTGCTTGCAGTTTGTGATGCGCACTGTCTTGACGGGCAGCAAGAAAGCGGCGCCACTTGCGAATCGCGGACGAGATCGCGATTTTCCGTGATGCCCGCTTCGAGAGCTGATAGACGGGGAGGGAGAGCACTTGCTCCTTCCAAGCTGTCAGAAATCGTCGACGCGTGCGCCTCCGCCACAGAACCTGTGCCGCTTCATTCAAGACTCGCTCGTTCAGTTTGCGGGCTGTGAACTGGTGCAACGTCACGACCGCGTGTTGGGTCAATCTCCACATTCTTCTCTTGCAGAACGCTTCACTTCGTCGACGCAGCTGAGCATGGTGCCTCCAGCATCGAAAGGTTGATCGACAAAGCAGCTTGGACTGGATCAGACACCGACGACGAACTTCAGCGTGGATCCGGGCACGCAGCTGCCAGTGTCGCAAGTGTCTTTGCTCCGTTTGCTTGACATCCAACAGCTCTGCTTGACGGACGCTCTTCCTCTCATACCGACACCGGAGCACGAACGTCTTCCACGCACGAAACAGGGTTTGCGCAAACCGTTTTGCTCGCGCCTGTACTGTCTGGACAGCAACTCTCGATCGTTTGGCTTGAAGCTCATCGACAGCTTTCCTCCAAAGCGCGAAAGCACGAAAGACCAGGTGCAACGACTCTCTGAAGTCGCGACGCTGCTGTTCGAGAAGCGCATCCGAGGATCCACTTTTGTGTGGCGAGTCTAAAGACGAAGCCTCTCGAATAGTGCTGCGCTTTGGTTGCTCTTCGGTCGTAACACTGTCGTCCTCGCGCTTCAAGATGCGGTACTGTCGCTTCAGGCTGCTTACGAGCTCCTTGTTCGCGACCGTTTGGTCCTTCTCCCTCACCTGCGCACTCTCAATCGGTGGTGGGTGCGCCACGCGTGGCTCGATGAATGAGCACCTTCGTACACCTCTCGGCAGTGATTGTCGCACTGAACGGCTGCTGCGCTCGCTCCGATCGTGGTCTTGAGTCTTTGCTGATCCGTGCTGACGTGTTGCGTTGCTCTGAAATGCAAAGACAGCCCACTTCCACGCTGAGAAGTGGCTCTCGATCATCTTTCGTCGCCAGTAGAAGAGCGCGACGAGCAGCTGCTGCTCATCTTCGACCAAGTCCAGTAGAAAGTCGCCAATCGTGGTCTCTGAGCCTGGAGAAGCAGAGCCAGGAGGGAGGTTTGCTTTGCCAATTGCAGATCCCTTGTGCTTCGCTGAAGTTGCGGACGCTGCAAAGTACACACACATAAACTTTTAGATTCAGCACATGCTCAGGTGAAACTACACATAAGGCGTACCGGACTGCGCTTCTTGCTGCCATCGATTGTATGGAGGAACAATGTCTCGTCTTGGAACGTCCAGCCGCTATAGAGAGATCAATTACATCGTTCACAGGTTACATCGCTGCTGTTGGCACCAGCAGTTCACGCTTTTATAGTGCAGCATACCCATTTCTCTCGCTCACCCAGCGGACGTACCCGCGATGTGAAGTTGCGCGCATCACGCAAAGTCTGCTCGTCACAACTGCGCTCATCCACCTCGTCGGATGACGATAGTGGAGACAAATCCGGCAATGCGCTGCGCTCCTCCTCTTCCTCCTCGTCTTCTCTCCACGGTCGCAAGGGTGATCGCCGCGGATAAGAACGCTGCTGTGATGGCGACGAGGAGTCGTGTGCATACCGCCCACGGAAGGACGCCATGCTACACCTAGCAATAGCTTCAGGCGCTTCCTCTTCTTCCACCAGCAATGGCCCCGCCCCGACTTCACGCGCTCATCATGTGGGAGCCGACGTGCGCAGGTTGCAAAACTTGTTTCTGGTGGTGCCGGTTCGGCAAATCTTGGACGCGGGACCATCACTCCAGACGCAAACCGGCACGATCTTTCGCTTGCTCGTTTGTTTCTCTGTAACTGACGGGCAGCTCAGCTTTTTGCAGAGCGGCTTCACTTCGATCCGCTGCTGGCTCCGGTGGTGATAAAGCCGTTCACTCCGCAATGGTTCAAGTTCATTCCTGCTGGTGGGGGGGATTGGTGGCGAGATACCGCACGTAGACGCCATTGTAGACGACGTCGAACACCACTTTTTGCGCCTCGTCGAAGACCGAGTTGGGCAGCTTCCTGCCTGGAGTCGTGATCGTTTTCTTGATTTTCTTGCGCTGCACCGCAGTGATGACCTTGATTCGGCGGGACTTGATGTAGGTGAGGAAGATGTGCACCGCCATGGCTCGAAACGCTTTTGCATCGTTTCCATCCTGCTCACAACAGAACACAGACGCTGCCGTGTTAGTCGAACCGAAGAGATTGCTGCTTCTGCGTGGTGGACACAATCTGATTGCGAGTCCCTGGTGCACCTTTTTGAATTCCTCGACTGCAATCCAGAAGTTGGCCATGTCTTCAGCAAACTCGACGCGGCAGAAAACCTGAAATGCCTCCAAACCGGTAGGATCTTCCAGCAACAAGCGTCGGAATTCCATCAGCCGCCTACAGACATATGTACATGTGAGCATTAACTTGGCCATTCCGAGTGCAAGCAAGAGAACAAAGCCCAGCGCACCTTTCGTTGTCGCGAAGCTGCTGCTCTGAACGTTCAGCGTTGCGCTCGTTCATCTCGAGACAAACTTGGTCCTCGTTGCTTATGCAGATACTCTCTCTCTTCGCAACAAACTCGTCGATTTGAAGTCGTGCCTCTCGAATAGAACTGTGGTCTGGAGGTAGCGACAGCTTTCGAATCTCAAGCCAATGGCAACAGATGTGAACAGCGTCATCGTACTTTGCTTGAGTATCCTGGTTTGGTCGAGCAACATCAGCAACAGTCATTGGTATCAGTTGAGTGTGAAAGCGAGTACACAGAGCCTCAAGTAAACGCACCAGCCCTGTCAGCAGCACGGACACTCCTAGCAGCACGTCCTTGTGGTCTGGCGGTAGCACACTCTCAAAGAGCGCTAGAGAATCCCTCATGGTCTGGACGCTGGCGTCAGGATGTCCAGTTTCCTGAGAACAAGCACCTGAAGAATCAGACATGTGGACAGAGACAGCAATAGTCAACCAGCAGAACAAGTCCAAACAAACCTGGTACACCTTGGCGAGTCCAATCGAGATCTTGAGCATCGTGGGATGCAAGACTCCTAGCGACGCTTGCACTAGCTGCTGGGTCTGCAGGAGCAGCTCTTTCGCCCTCCCGAACTTCTTTTGCACAATATAAAGATTCGCCAACTCGATCTCAGCTGGATTCGTGAAGATCTCGCCCTCTCCTTCTCGAGCCGCGTGCTTTGCCGACGCCACTGGGACGCTGATCTGCATCTGCATGATCTCTTTTTCTCGCGCGATTCGCTTCTTCCTCTTGAACTTGTCGACTTCTGGATCTTCTGAGTTGTTTAATGGCATTGTGATTTCATGCTGGTTCTTAGTAATGGCGTCGCCGAGAAGCATCTTGTTCATCAACGTGACTTGCTCTCTGCTGCTTTGAATGAAGTGCCCCAACGAGTTTGCTTCTCGCTCTTGCACGACTTGTTTCAGCTCGTGACCGACGTAAAACTGAGGCTGCAGCTCTTCGAATCGGTGGTGTCTGCGCTGAGCGAGCTCGTGAAGGCGAGCGTGGCACCTGTCGCAAAGCACTTGCTCGCACTCGACGCAGCGCTTTCTCGCTCGGCAGCCTTTGCAGTTCTCGCAGATTGGCAACTTCTTCCTGCCAGATGGATCTCCAGGAAGTGGCGCGACCAGTCCATTTCTTCTTCCGCGCTTGGCAGTCATCAGGATTTGATCGCGCTCATGTTCAAAGCCCACTCGTCGCGCACGATTGTGCTTCAAAACTTGCTGCCGTGTGTGCCATTTGCGAATCGCTGGGTCTTGGGCCGGATCTGTGAAGTCGTCGCTTTTGGAACTGCCACCGCTTGTGTGATCACTATCTTCGTCGCCATTCGTGTGATCATCACTTGCCCGCTCAGCCGATCTACCCGTGTCGATCAGCTCCTCCATGTCTACGCTACTCGTCTCCTCTGGTTTACTGCACGCATCGTTTTCGGCGTCGATCGATGTCGCTGGTGACAGCAACCTCTGCTTTCTACTTTGCAAGTCCTCTGTGTTTGCGAGCGGGTTTCCGAGCACGAATGCTGGAAACACGGCTGATTTCGCTCCTCGTCGCATTTTTGTCCGTTTCTCAACCACGTCTGGATGATCGTGCTGGCTCAGATATCGGTAGCTATCCCATCCTTTGAAGTCGCGCGTCCGCAAGTCGCATCCAGCTTTGACGAGGAGCTCCAGCATCTCCAGGTCCCCACGATAGCTCGCTGCCATGAGACCATTGACACCGCTGCGGTTCTGGTGCGCCGGAATGGCTTTCTTGTCGAGGCAAAAGACGATGTCGTCGCAGGAACCGACTGCGCAAACTACCAGGAACGGAGTGTTTCCACTGCTGTCTTCATAGTTTGCGCTGAACGAAGGATCCTCCAGCAGCTGGCGCAGACGAGTGACATTGTGATTCTTCATCGCAGCTTCGAGCATTGCAGTTCGTCGCCGGTACGCCAGGCGTCCAGCAGATGCCATTGTAGCGGAAAACCCACCTTCATTGGCTTCGTCCTCGTCTTCCGCAATCTGAGCCAAGAGGCTGGCGCTTGACACGGAGCTGCTCAGCAGTGAAGCGATGTGAGGGAGCTTCAGCTTGCTCGCGTAATCTGCCGCTGTGAGACCGCTCTCGTCTTTCAAACTCTTGTCTGCACCAAATGCGAGAAGAATCTTCACGGCCTCAAAGTGGTTGGAGAGAACTGCTTGCATCAGCGCTGCACGTCCGTTGCTGTTCGTCGCGTCCACATTTGCGCCACCCCGCAACAACACCTTCATCAGCTCCAATCGCCCCTTGTCAGCTGCTGCGTGAAGCGCTCGGACGCCGTGTCTCGTTTCGAAGCTGATAGCGGCTTTGAACTCCATCAAGATGCTCATTGCGACAACATCGTCCATCATGACGGCTGCCACAAGCGGCGTCATGCCCCACGAGGTCTCAAAATCTGGGGACGCGCCTATCTCCAGCATCCGTCGCAGCAAACTCAGCTTCCTGCAGAAAATCGTCGCGAGTACGGGAGTGAACCCATTCGCGCTCTCGTAGTTCAGCAATGATGTCCCCCGGTTCTCACTCGTGTGCGACTCGGGGTCGAACAAACTCAGCAAGCGGTCGCACGCCTGGTCGTACACAGCGCGCTCGACTTTCTTCTGCAGTGACAATGTGAAGTACGCCGCCAGCATCTTCCTCAGACTCACTCTCTTCTTCGGGAGCGCGTCGAGACGCTGCTTTGCCATTGACGCGCGCCTCAGAGCCTCCTCTTTAGCGACAATGCGGGTCTCGAGCTCGTGCAGTCTTTCGAATCCAGAGATCCCTGGTGTGGACACGGACAGCCCGAGCTCCTGAGCTCGCTTGCGTGCCTTGTCCACGTCGCAGTAGATCTTCATGTCCTCTTCGCGTTTCAGTTCGAAGCGCTTGCGCTCTGCCTCCTGCTTGTAAAAGAGCTCCATGGCGATCGACAGGAGCTCTTCGCGGTGCATCTCGGCGCAGCGCTGGTGGAGTTTGCGCTGCTGCTTCTCGCGCTCCTCGCGCTCCTTCTGCAGCTTCTTGAGCTCGCGCTGCTGGCGGCGGAGCTTCGCCTTCTTCTTCTGCTCCAGACGCGCGTCCAGCGCCAGCCACTCCATTTTGGTTCACGCGTGTCTTGAGCCACGCTCTTCTGAGCGCATCAAGCGAGTGCGGGCATGTCTTTGGTTTCCGCAAGCTGAAGCGTTTCGGTTTCGATGTGAATGTCGCGCGAAGGTGACGCAGCTGGTACGAGCGACCTCGCATCGGACTCAGCCGCGTCAATTGCTTCACTCTTCGCGTGCGTGAGCTGATCCGTCCGACTGATGGTCCGCGACTGCGGAGGTCATCGCCCATGCGCGCGGGCTCGCAAAGAGCACACACCTTGTGTCGCTTGTGTGTGCTCTTGGCGAGCACGTGCGCAAGAGTGATGGCCTCCGCTTGTTGCTGGCAGTTGGGTCAGAAAACGCCATCAAACGGAGGCATGTTGAAGTGCGCAGCGTCGCAGGTTTTGGTAAACATCGTTTTCCACCAATGTTGAGCAAGTTGCCTCGGCGCATTTCTCCACCAAGGCCGGAAGGAGCAGCGCAGCAGGAACAACCAGCAGGCGAGGGAGAGAATGCGAGCCGCAGAGTCGAAAATGACGCTTCCGAATCGCCCCGGGTATCGCATGCAGTGTGTCAAGACCAACCAAAGCGTAGTCACCGCCGCCGCTGAGTCTTCAGCAGTCGCTCGCGAGCAAGCCTTCGCCGCACGTCAAGTGGTTTGTGACCCGGCAGCGCCATCGACGTACCCACAGTATGCGCAAGGGCAAGACGAGGCGATGGACGAGACTGAAATCGAGCGCGAAACTCATCACGAGCTTCTGCCGTTGATCCACCGACTCAAGCAGATGATCGCGCGGCCCGACAAGCTCCTCGCCGCACTGGTGCACGACGATACCATCGACGGCGATTATGGCGTTGGAGGAAGAGCTACGGGCGCAGACGAGCGCAAGCTGCTGCTGCGGAAGAAGACCGTGG
Organism: Globisporangium polare; assembly: GCA_023333845.1. Lineage (NCBI taxonomy): Eukaryota > Oomycota > Peronosporomycetes > Pythiales > Pythiaceae > Globisporangium > Globisporangium polare. The sequence goes on along the minus strand of JAASFQ010000099.1, from coordinate 27,580 downwards.
TGTTCCAGCGCGTGGAGCTGCGCGAGCTCGCGAACACGTGGCACCGGTTTGTGGACACGGTCGGCAGCCCGAGCAGCACGAGCTCGTACATGAAGCGCGTGGACCACATGATGATGAAGCTCGCGCTGTACTATATGCGGCTGTGGAACTACCTCTGCGCGATCTGCATCGACGCCGTCGTCGCCATGGGCGTCGTAGTCCACGAGGCGCACAAGCAGTGGCTCGCGTCGTTGCAGCCGGACAGGCGTCGCGCAACAGCGTCGATCTCGCCCATGTTTGAGTCCAAGAGCTCGGACGCGCTCTCGCAGAACATGATCCGCACGCCATCCAGTGCGTCCGCTCTAGCGAAGCGCTCACGTCTGACGCGCCAGTCGAACGAGTTCATGATCGGCTGGTTCATCGCGCACAAAGCGAACCCGTATCCGTCCGCGGACGAGCGCGCGCAGATCGCCGACAAGACGGGGCTCACGGAGCAGCAGGTGCGCAACTGGTTCGCCAACATGCGCAAGCGCCACTGGAAGCCCAACCGCCTGAACACGAAGAAGCCGCGCTGCCTGCTCGACGTCGTGCTGCGCAAGCACGAAGTGTGACAAGAATAACAGAATCCGATAGATGGCGCCAACCAGCCAAGCTCGCATCACCTCACCTGCCAGCTCTCCCGCGAAGTCCAAGTCTGATCAATCATCTATGTGTTCAGCTTGCTGTTGTAGACCCCCCTTGTGTTTTACCGAAGGACGTGTCTTTGAGTGAGCTGCAAGTCGCCGTCGTGAAAGCTTTACACACACCATAATAATACTAACAAGCCTGACAACAAGATGAGCATAAAGCCCGTACCTGTATTGACGTCATAGCGGTGTTGGCTGACTGTGCACGAATGGAAGGCGCAGTGAATCGGGTCATAGTGTCTTCGTGTTTCTTGGTGTTTATGTGTCTTTTCTTCTTCATCTCCATTCAAAACCTTCCTCGTGCGAGCGTCTGCGTCTTCATTCCTCCATCTCTCCATGCGTGGGCTTCACTGACATTCTTCTGAGTGCACGTGCTCGTCTTGGTCTAGATATGCTGCAGGAAAATTTATTCCTCCTCAAGGGTCGGGCGCTCGCCGATCTCGGCCTTCACGTACTTGTACTTGCCACCCGAGCGGAAGTTGCCGCCGCTCTTGGCCGCAACAGGGACCGGGGCGCTCGACTTGAGGCCGAGGGTGTTCTCCTTGAAGTTTTCGGTGAGCCCAGGCCACACCATCCAGCCGGCGAGGACGACAGCCGGGCCGCCCCATGGCGCTGCACACAAGCGCAATAAAAGTGAAGAAGAGAGCAGCGTTAATAAACAACGAATAGTCAACCGTGACGACTATAAAAGCACCATGCGAGCTTGTGCATCATACGCCACCCTCGCACGCACTCTCTCTCTCTCTCTCTCGCTTCGCGCACGCGTGGGGGGGGGAGGGGCGACAACCTCAGTGCGAGGAAGCGCTCAGCCACACACAGCCGCACGCAGAGAGAGGGAGGGACAGCGAGCGGGGGATGGCGACGACGGCGCGCACACCACCGACATACAAAAAGCAGCAGTGTACGTACCGAGGGCCTTGCCGTCCTTGGCGAGGTGCAGCGCCTGGCTGGAGAGCTTCTCGAGGGTTCGTGCCACCATTGCTTCTGTCTTCTGCTGTGCGTGTCTCTGTCTGTTTCGCGATCTGATGGCCTCGTGTGTGTGTGTGTGGGCTTTCGTGGTCGCCCAGTTTCCGAGGGTGGTGCGACGAGGGGAGCGCTTTGCAGATATAGACCCTTTATTCCTGCAATTTTGTGAAGCGGCTTTTTGAACGAGGTATTTCGATGATATAGCCGCTAGTTCAACTAGATGTGGGGAATCTGGCTCCAACTTCGCGAAAAAATACCGTTTGCCAGAATGGGACTTCGAAAGAAATACCTGCAGACATTGACAGCACGAAATTTGCAACATTGGCCGCGACAAGGCGCAGCACGACAGCGAAGATGACGACGCCGACGGCTGCTGCTCGCGCGTGGCAGGTGCGGGCGGGCGCGCCACCTAGCTTGCTCATTGCATGCCTGCTGCTCCTGCTCTTTGGACTCGTCGTGGACGCCGCACTCACAGGAACGAGCGTCACGCCAGCATCCCTCGTCGCGGGCGTGCAGACAGATGCTGTCGTGGCGTTCACGACAAGTGCAGAGCTGCCCATTGGATATCAGGTGCTGGTCGAGCTCCCAGATGGCTTTCAGATCGACACGTTAGCGGCGCAGGTCGTCGTGGACAGCAACTCGTACGCGACAACGCTGACGATCGCATCGGTAGCAAGCAGTGCGGTGTCAGTAACAATAGGCTCAGCTGCTGTGGCTGCAGGAGCGTCATTCGAGTTTACCATCACAGACATCACAGACCCAGCAGCAAAGACGACCGACGGGTTCACGGTCTCAACATACGATTCCAGCGGTACCCTCATCGACACTGACGCAAACGTGACGCCTGTCGACATAGAAGCTACAGCGTTCTCTGGGGCGACGCTGGGGCCGGACTCGCTGGAGGCAGGCGTGCTGGGGTCTGCGACGGTGGAGTTCACGAGCGCGGTGGCGCTTCCGGTGGGAGCTGCGCTGCTGCTGACGTTCCCGAGCGAGTTTGGTGTGGCGTCGAGCGGGTTCGTGGTCGCGCCGGCGGGGATCGACGCGAGCAGCACGGTGTCGGCGGCGGCGGCAACTGGTGGTGGGAATGCTGCTGGCAAGACGGTAGTGACGGTGACGGTGGTGGGGAGTGGTGTGAGCGCTGGCGGTGCGGTCAAGTTCAGCGTGAATGGCGTGACGAATCCCGGCGCGGTGTCGCCGGCTGCGACGACGGGGACGTTCTCGCTGCAGTCGGTGGATGCTGTTGGCCGCGTGTACCAGCAGGCGTTGGTGATAAGTGGTGTGACGATCGTGCCGACGGCGCTGTCAGCTGCAACCTTGTCCTTTGGCTCCAGATCAGCTGGGTTATTGAACCTGATGACTCTTGTCGTCACCACTGCTGTCGCCATTCCTGAAAATGGCTTTGTACTCTTGGATCTTCCAGTTGAAATTGCCGCACCATCTACTCCAGTGATTATGGTAGAGCAGGCGCTGCAAGTGACTGTCACAGGCTCGATCTCTAGCCAGAAGATCAAATTCAAGCTTCCAATTGCGCTTCCGATTGGGAGCCATACGATGACAATCAGCGGACTGAGGAATCCAGGTTCGTCTCTTCGTCATCATGTGCTATCGAGGTGACTGGATCCAATTTACGGCACTGATCGATAGTGACGTTTATTTTTTGGCTTATCAACCAAGGCGTCATCACAACCAGCTCCTTCAAAATCGCGACTGCTGATTTTCGAGAGTTTATACTAGAGACAGGTGCAGCGGCGGGCATTTCCGTCATCGCTGGAGCGATCACCACCGCCCAGTTCTCCCAATTGATCCCACATCCCGGGGTAACATCACGAGTGCAAGTTTCGTTCTCGACGTCCGCACAACTCGACGAAGACAGCTTGATCCAGGTGGAGCTGCCACCAGGAGACTACGCCGCGGCCGCGCCAAACTTGTCGGTGGTGGTCGACACACCCACTGGCGTGACCGCCATCGCGTCCTGGGACACCCAGTTCTCTGCGCTGCTGATCCTGATCTCCAGCGCAACGCCCGTGCCTCAGGACTCGAGCGTGTCCTTCACCGTTACTGCGCTACAAATGCCGTCGTCCATTCGAGCTCAGACGACCAGTGCGATCATCCACACGTGGAATGGAGCGGGACAGCAGCTCGACGGTCCAGATGCCATCACGATCCAGGCCGTGACGGCAGTGCAGAACCTCCCCAGTGCCTGGAAAACCGCGAGTCCTCGTGCAGGCATCACGTCAAACATCGTGCTCACGTTCGCTACCAACGGAGCGATCCCTATCGGCGGCCAGGTCGTTGTATCGCTACCAGCATCCGACTTCTCCGCTAAGGGCGGACCGATGACGGCAACCCTGTCATCACCGAGTACTGGTGCTATCACTATTGGCTCTGCGCTGTGGGATGCACCATCAACGTCTATCATCCTGACTCTGGGTGGAACAACGGGGATCGCAGCATACACCACAGGCGTCGCAGTGGCAATCAGTGCGCTGGAGACGCCGATTTCCGTGCGACCAGCTTCACGTACTGGAGTCTCACTCACCACAACGGACCAAGTTGGCGGCTCCATCGATGGACCAAGTGCTGTGACAATGGATGAGATCATCGCGGGACTCGTCCTCGGCACGCGCACGTGGGTATCGACCAAGCCGTTCGCAGGTGTGGTGAGTGACCAGACCGTGACGTTCTTCAACAGCGGGCAGCTCGCTGGCGGCAGCAGTATCGAGATCGTGATGCCCGATGCGAAGTGGTCCGCGGCAGCCTCCGGTACAGCAACAGTGTCGACCCCAGCACTCGGAGCGATGCCTGCAGCGATGACGTGGGACGCCACGACCAGGGTGCTGTCGATTGCGCTGAGTCCCACCACCGCGACGATCACAGTCTCGTCCATCATCAGTATCCAGATCCCAAATGTGTCGAACCCACCGAAGGAAACTGGAGTCTGCAACGCGTTCCTGACGACACGAGCCGCCGATGGACTTGTCATCGACGGCCCCGCGTCCATCTCGGTCATGGACATTGCACGAGGGACCGTGAGTGGCGCCATGACCTGGACTTCCGTAACGACGACCAGCGCGAGCATGCTGAGCGACCAGGTGCTGCGCGTCACGCTCAGTGGCGCTCTGCCGAGCGGCAGCTTTCTGATCATCACGTTCCCAGCTGGTGGCTGGCGATCTGCGTCCTCAGTCCCCAGTGTTACGTTCTCACTGCCAGTATCGGGACTGAATGTGAATTCGATCTCGTGGACGCTTTCATCGGGCGAATTGCGGATTGAAACCCTGGGCGACCTCACTGAGGGCACAGCTATTGAGCTCGGGGTCAAGGACATGGTCAATCCGTACTCGGCGCAGCCCAGCGACGCGCTGACACTCATGACGATGCTCGCAGACGCTGGTGTCGTCGACGAATCGACCAGCAGTATTATAGTGAACGCCATCGTGAGCTCAGCATTACCACAGAGTGGCACGTGGCTGTCTAGTGTTGCGACGCCCGGTGTCGAGTCCACACAGACAATCGCACTGAGCATCGGTGGCGAGATCGAGGCTGGTGCAAGCGTCTGCTTCTCACTCGCGAATGCAGACGGCTGGCTGGTTTCGTTCGCCTCAGTAGCTACTCTGAGCGTCTCGGCCCCCAATGGCGGCACTCAAAAAGCTCTGGGGGAGGTGGCAATGTTCTGGGACCCAACCATACGCACCCTGTGTGTCGTGGTCCCATCACCGATCGCCCAGGAGAGCAGCATCGAGCTCCAAGTGACCAAAGTGCGCTCGCCACCGTCAATTCGCGCTCAACAGACAGCGAGTGTCGCCATTCAAAGCCACCTCGGCGGTCTCGTCAACACGGGCTCAGTCACCCTCAACGCCGTCACGAAGGGTGCGCTCACTGGTACTCTGCTCTGGCAGAGCCTGCTGTTCAGTCCTGGACCCGTCGCGGGCTTGCTAACGAGTGCAACACTGTCATTCCAGAGCACAGGACGCATCTTATCAGGTGGCGTCATCTCGCTCACACTGCCGATCGAGTGGAGCCTGGACCCAGTCGCGTGTAGTGCGACGTTCAAGCAGCCGATCGTCACTGGAACAGGCACGTGTCTCAACAACCTACTGACGATCACAATGTCGGACATTATCGATCAGTACTCGAACGTCGAAGTCTCGGTCAGTGGGGTGCGGAACCCCGTAGTCGTGCAGTCCAATGGAGTCGCAACGATGCAAACGATCGCGTCCGACGGCGGGCTCATTGACGATAGCTCCAGTGTCGTCACCGGCGCCATTGAATCGGCTTTGTCAGATATTGTGAGCTCGGGCGACGCTCGAACGGCCGTCGTGGGCGTGAAGAAGGCGTTCAGCTTCCAGGGTTTCAACGTTGCACAGGAGGACGTGATCAAGTTCGTGGACGCGAGCACGGCAAGCGACGCCAACTGCGGGAACTCTGTCACCGGGGTCTCGGACGCCGGTGGGCTCAACATTTTGACGGTCTCTAGTTCTCTAAACATCCAGCCGACGTTCACACAGGCATCTCTAGATGGTCAGCCGTTTGCGATCTGCTACAAGTTTGGTTCGAACCCGTTTAAGCTGTACCCCAACCTGGGCTTCACGGTGAAGGAGATCACGTCCGTGAGCTCCGACGTGGGCGTGCCCAGTATGGCGGTCGCGGATTACGCCAAGAGCTGGACGTTCACGGGCCGTGGGATCTCGCAGGGCGACCAGGTGCGCTGGATCAACGTCGAAGCGATCCAGAATGTGCTGCTGGGGTCCTCGTCCCCTCCGCCAGACTGTACGGATGTCACAACACTGGCCAAGCTGTTACCACTACCTGGTGTCCCATTGGCCGTCCAGGAAGACGACTACACTCGCAACATCGCCATACCTATGGGCCAAGCCTCACTAATCTTTGACCAGCAGAACGCGGGCAACGTCTTCTGTCTCTGCTACAAGTTTGGCAACGAGCCGTTCACCGTGTACCCAGCGATCACAGTCCAGGTGAACCACCTTGAGGCCATCAAGGCGACGACCTCTGGACGTGACACCGTCGCGGTCGTGGACGCGACCAAGCTCTTCACGTTCACCGGCCAGGGTCTGCTGCTCAACGACCGCGTGTACTTCGTCGAGGCCGGCACAGCGACAAGCTGTGTGCCCAGCAGTACGAACCCAACGCTTCGCGTGGACCACATGCTCGCGAAACAGCTGCAGACGATTCTGTTCATGAGCGAGACGCTCGACACTTCTGTTAGCTTCACAGCCGCCTCAGCGGGGACGAAAGTGCTGCCGTGCTACCAGTTTGGCGCCGAGCCGTACCAGATGTACCCGACGATCCTCATCGAAGTCAAGATGGTGACCAAGTTCCTAGGCACACTGGGGTCCCCACTGCTTGCGGTAGCCACTGTGCCTGAGCCGCTGACCTTTGTAGGCTACGGTCTTGAGCCTGGCGACCAGATTCGCTGGATCCTTCACGGTGAAGAGGACTGTGAGAGCAACCTCGCAAGCCTGATCGCCGTTGGTACAGGGGGCTCACTCGACCCGATCGACACTGTGGTCCTCGACGCGACCGTGTCGGGAGTCTTCAACTTCACGGAAACCCAGCTCGAGTACAACCCGCTGCTGTGCTACAAGTTCGGCGACGAGGTCTTCAAGCTCTACACGAGTATCAGTATCAAGATCGGCACGGTGTGGGGGAAATCGACGCTCACGGGCGAGAAGGACGTCGCGGTCGTGGCGGCGCGTAAGGTGCTGACACTTTATGGTATGAACCTGGCAGAGGGCGACCGCGTCGGCTGGACGACCACGCCATTGACGACCAAGTGCTCGGAACTGAGTCTCCTGCTGGCAAATCCGGCGAACCTGGACAACGAGTACCTCTCGTACACGACCTCTATTAACGAAGTGGGCGTCGCAATAGCGCAGATCAACTCGGGTAAGCGCGTGTACCTGTGCTACGGCTTTGGGAGTGAGCCTTTGAAGCTGTACGCAAGTCTGTACCTGGACGTCAAGAGCATCTTAAACATGCGCTCGCTACTGGGCAGCAGCGATACCGCGGTCGCGGGTGCGCTCAAGACCTTTCTCTTTGACGGCGACGGCGTCACAACGGGCGATTTCGCGAAATTCGTGCCGGGAACGGACCAGAACTGCGATGCCCCAGGTATCTCGCTGACGAATATCATGAAGGAGTTTGATGATTATGTCGAGATGGCCATGTACCTGTACGAGAACATCGCCGGTGTGACCGTGGGCAGCTTCCAGTTTGGCTCGGATGCCAATAGCCCGGGCTTGGGGCGTGTACTGTGCTACCGCTTTGGCATCGAGCCGTTCTTCTTCTACGAGTACTTCCACATCGACGTCAAGACGATCTGGGCTTTGACTCAGTTCGATAAGACCATTGGTGGCCAGGACGACGTGGCCGTCGTGAATGAGCGCAAGCTCGTGGCCATCGACGGTGTTGGTATCAGCGAGAAGGACCAGGCCAAGTTCGTGGACGCGAGCGCTGTGAGCGACCAGGACTGTGCGGATTTCCCACCCCAGGGGCTCTTTAGCCAGAAGATCACCGTGTTCAAGAATGCGTCGATGTGGTACCCGTTCGAGTCGAGCTCGAATGGCTCCAAGTGGAAATTGTGCTACAAGTTTGACGGCGAACCCTACCGTCTGTACCCAGCCATAGGCGTTGAGGTGAAGCAGATCCTGGATCTGTGGGACTTTAACAGCGCCCTAAGCACGTCTAACGTTAGTGCTTCGCTACTGGGGAAAGTGGCGACGATCAGCCAGGTCAAGACGTGGCTGCCCATTGGCTCGGGGATCCAGCAGGGAGACACAGTCAAGTTTGTCTCGCAGAGCGTGCAGTCGAGTGGCGACTGCGGCGAGACGAACTCGAACGTCGCCGGTGGGTCCAGCGCCATGAACGTGGTTATTGTCACAGGCAGCGCAAGTCTGAAGAGCCTTGCGTTCCTGGGTACGTTCACCGAGTTCCCGTCGTCGCTGAGCGATGTGTACCACCTCTGCTACAGGTTCCAGGACGAGTCGTTCTCGTACATCCAGGGCATTGAGCTGAAAACCTACGGAGTACTGAATATCGACCGGAGTACCTTTCTCGCTGAAGCCTCAACACCCATCCAGCTCTCGGGCTTTCGACTGGCGAACACTGATCAACTCGGGTGGACAACCAGTTCAACAAATTGCAGCAGCAGTTCTGTGTTTGCGATCTCGGATGTCTCGGACCAGAAGACACTCGCGTGGTTCCCGCAGGCCTATGACAAACTGTACTTGTGCTACAGCTTTGACGGTCAACCGTTTGCGCTCTTGCAGAAGATCACCGCGTCTGTAGCGCATGCGGAGATCTGGGTACCCACGGCGACGTCCGTGGTCGCGGACCAGCAGGTCGAGATGACCGTCGCGGGTACGTTTGGACTCACGGTGAGCGACGACCAGATCGCATGGGTACCCAGTGACGCGATCGCGTGCTCGACGGACCTGCTGACGACCTATGCGGACGTGATGGAGACCTCGGTGGTCTCGACGACACCGTCCGTGACGTCCATTGCGCGCAGCGGGTCAGCGACCTTCACAGTCAAGTTCGTGGCTCCAATCAGTACTGGGGCTTTAACAGCAAGCTCAGGCTCGAGCCTGGGGACCTGGAAGCTCTGCTACCGCTTTGGGAACATGGCCGACTTCCTCATGTTCAGCGACGTGGTCTGCGAGGTGCTCAACATCGAGCAGGTCCAGCTGCTGAATGCTGAGCCGGCGGACCTGGGCAGCACCATGACCTTTGAGTTCGACGGCGTAGGTACCCAGGACTTTGACGCGGCCAAGTGGGTCGTCGCGGGTGATGCGAGTGTCGACTCGGACTGTGATGCCCTTCCGGCGGTGGGTGGCAGTCTCACGAGCTTCGTGATCAATAAGCTGGCGAGCTACACGTTCGTCCAGGAGACTTCCAAGATGGCGCTCTGCTACAAGTTCCAGAACCACGCGTTCAAGCTCTTCTCGGCCATTCCGATCAAGGATTCCTCGTCAGCGTCTTCTTCCGATACGAAGGCCAGCTCAAGCAGTTCACAGGCCTCATCGCCACTGGCCCAGTTCGACGACGAGCGTGAAGCTGCGCTGAGCGGGGCCCTGACCCCTAACCGTGACGTCGCGACGGTCTCACTGAAGCTCGACATGGACATCAACACTCTCCCCGCGGGCTCTCCAGCCGAGACGCAGTTCAAAATTTCGTTCACAACGGCCCTGAGTGCCTCTCTAGGCATCGACGCGTCGAGAATTCTGGTCTTGGAGCTGCTCGAGGGCTCCGTGATCGTGAAATTCCAGCTGTTGCCCTCCGAGAATGTCGCGGACTCGCTGGTCCATGAGGCGATCCAGGATCTGCAAGCCCAGCTAGCGGATCCTAAGAGCGACCTCATGAAGAGCGGCGTAATAACATTGATTGGTGGCGATGCCGCCAGTGCGCTCAGTGTGAGCATCACGAGTCCACCGGCTTTAGCACCGGCGTCCATGTCGCTCCAGGCGCTCGGGTACCAGCGCAACGGACTCTTTACGTTCGTACGAGGGGTGTACAGTGTCACAGAGAACACGCCCATGCTGGTCGTACCCGTGGTGCGCCTTCAAGGCACGGACAGCATCATCACGCTCATCGTGAGTCTCGACCCACTGAAGCGAACCGCGACCTACAACCAGGACTACAGACTGCCTCAAGCCTTGGAAGCTGACCCGAGCTCGCTCTTCCTGCGCTTTGAGATCGGCGAAGCGCTCCAGTTCATTGATATTGAGGTCTTAGATGACACTCTTAAGGAGCGCCACTTTGAGTACCTGACGCTAACACTAACGGACCCGGGCACCCCCGGCGCAGCGCTCGGTGGGACCCAGGAGACCCAAGTTCGGCTCTTTGACTATGGCGACGGGACTGAGCTCATCCGCCACAGCTTCTCTACGCCCACTAAGAAGAACGGCGTTGGGGATCCATTGAAAGGCTGGCGCGTGGTCGAGAATGGCGACAACGTCCTACGGGTCGCGGCCAAGGGCATCTTCTCGGTCGATGCAGTCTTTGGCGAGAGCGAGTACGACCAGCAGTGCGACTTGGCGTCGCCCACGGGCGAGTGCGCGTACGCGTGCGGCGTCGGCGGTGACCTCGACTCGGCGCTGAGTGCGCCGATAACTGAGCGCAACGTGCTCATGCTGGCCGGGAGCGACTACGTCATGAGCCAGAGCGCTGTGATCACGTTTCCAACCGATGTAGGTTTCTTAGCATTGCATCCCGAGCACGAGGTGCTGCCGAGGCTAACCTTGTTGTTACTGCTATGGCTGGATACCTCTAGGCTTTCTCACTGTCGTTCTGGGTCAAGACGAGTCAGCAGAGTCCGAGTGCTTGCCTCGCGTCCTATGCGATCGCCACCACCAGTAGTATGACGCCCTTCGCGATCCCACTGGCGCTCTGCAACCCGTCGAGTCTCGAGCTGTTCCTCAACTCAAGGGGGGAAACCGACAAACTCTCGACTTTTGTCAACATCAGCGACAGCACGTGGCACTTGTTACTGGTCACGTGGAGTACGGAGGACGGACGCGTGGCGCTCTATGACAACGGGATGCTCGTGTTCGACGGCGGCCCATTCCGCGTCCACGAGACTTTGGATACCGGAGGCGTGTTCATCGTGGGAGGAATGGTCTCGAGCCAACAGCAACAGCAGCCAACAGGCGCGAGCTCGCCACCGTGTACGGTCACCAGTGTTCAGACCAGCGATGGCCTAGGAACAACCTCGGTCTTCTGTAGGATAGACTCAACGACCGGGTTCGTGGGCAAGTTCCAGCACGTGCACCTCTGGTCGCGCGTGATCTCAAGGTCTGAGATGATGAAGGAGCTCGCGTGGCCGCTCCAGGTGGCGAGCAACGGCCTCGTCTTTGGGTGGAACTTTGACGCCGCGTACCTGCTGTCCGACGCTCAGGGCACGACGGTCAACGACATCTCAACCAACGGCCAGACGCAGAAAAACTTGGGCTTCATCCACTGCGACGTGGCCTCCGAGGCTTCCCCGTGCCTAGTACCAGGTGAGTTGCCCCGCGTGGCGCCCGGGTTCCCCTGTGGCCGGGTGTACACCAACATCTGGCACTTTGCAGCGCCACCGGAGGTCCTCCAGGCTTTACGAAGAGCCAACGGCGGCCGACTCCAGTTTGAGATGCTGGCTCCGAGCTTCAATGGGTCTCCCCGACCTCGAAGAGGTCAGATCTCGATCTCTGATGCTGTGGGGAACCAGATGTCACTGGCGCTGGGCACGTTCCCACTGCCGTCAGCTTTGTTCTGGACGTCTTATGCGGTGGTGCTGCGGGAGGACTTTGGGTGGATCCGCGAGCCCGAGGGCACGGCGATGGCCCCAGGCGAGTTTCGGGAGATCCTGGGGAATGCCACGAAGCTCTGGATACGAGGAGATCTGTGGGGTTATGACGCGAGCGGCCAGGGCCAGGAGGCTGTGTATCTCGACCAGGTCGCAGTCTATGCGCGGTGACGGAACACCAGGAACACCAGCAACGGAAGCGCTTGACGCGAGGGCTCAACATGCTTTCACTGAAGGAGTGTCACGGCTCGTGCACCCAGATGTGTCCTTGAGCGCACCCATTTTTGTCAACCCGACCCATATTTGGTGACCGAGAACCCGGGCGAGACAATTCGACCCCCACGATACAAACGGCGAGACGTTTATCTGCGCCGCGCATCCGGGCTCTCGGTCACGGGTTGCGGAGGGAAAAATCGGGACGGTGCAAAAGAGGATTGCATCTGTCTTGGAGCCAGACCCCTTCCAAATGTAATGCGGTGCTCGATGTGGTCGATATTGTCTCCCCTCTCCCTCTCGCAATCCCAAAACGCCTGCGTCATTTTCTTCCAGCCGTCTTCCTGTCCACGAGAATAACCTCTTCCAATAGCTAAAAGTCCGCGCAAAATCTCTTTCTGGATTCGACTCAATTTTGCATTCTTGGCAAGAGCCAATCACGCGCAACGGCGTCAAAATGCACGCGCTCGTCGCCGGCGACCACCTTCTTGCGGCGTGCTCGCTCAAGTCGTGCGCTGCTGCTGCAAGTATTGAGGTGTCTTGTGCATCCATCAAACTGACCCCTCGGCGCTGAACGGCCACTACGTCTGGCGTATCGCGAGGATCTCAAGCACGCAGGCAAAGCATTGCAGCCTCCGGGGATGATGCTCTGTATGCACACTCGGCGTCCAGGACTCGGCGCGCGCCAACCACAACGCACACGAGCGTGAACACAGTCATCGCTTTGTGCCCGTTGGATTTGCACTTTTGCGACACGAGCCCAATTGCAACGCAACAACAGCGAGAAGCACTGGCAATGGTAAACACGCGGCCGTTGTCGGCGACAGCTGGTGCGAAGGCAAGCTGAAGCTCCGGGGCTCAGCGCAGGGTCCGGGAGTGTAGCGATCGCACTGCAACCAGCCGAGGGCTTCCCGCCACGGCTGCAGCAGCTTTCAAGTCAGTTCACTCCGCTCGTCCGTGGATTATGCTCCGGGACTCGGCCCGCTGCTGTCGTTGAAGGGCGTCGTCATACATGAACCATCCTAGCCGCGTGCCTGCAAAGTATTCAGTACCAGTAAGGATTTGGCGAGAGGAAAGCAAGTGCGAGTGGCTCTGGCGTCGTCTTGCCAGCGGACACCGTACGGACACGGGGCGCGCCGTTGTAAACACAGACAAATCATTTGGTTGCTTGATAGTGAGCGAGCATGCTGCTGGCGCTGCACATCCTGCGTGGCAACTCGCTCGCTCGCATCGTCTGATCCACTCGGTGGAAACGTTGAAGTGCAAGCGCACCACGTGCTTCACATGACGCTCCTTGCTTTCTTCCCATCTCTTCATACTCAAACGGAGACTTGGGCACAGCAGTGCGCTTTGCTTTGCTTGTCTCTCCTGTGCCTGCAGCTCAACCTGCTCCCTCTCGCTTGGCGTCCCCCAGTCCGCTCACGCAGCCTTCAGTTCTCCAGTCATTCTCCAATTGCCAGTCGACAGCCCACGTCGCTCCAGGCTCTTTCCCAGCTTCAAGCCAATCCCCAAGCCTCCCAGCTCCGATTAACCCATGAAGCTCTCGTCGGTCGTTCTCTCCGTGGCGGTGCTCGCGTGCTCGCTGCTCACGGGCCAGGTCGCTGCGCAGGACAAGCCCTTGCCATGGAGCGGCCGCGGCCAGAACCTGACCGTCGACACGCTCAGCTCCGAGTACCTGCTGCACATTCTCACGATGCGCAACAACGGCACGGACGGCAAGGTGTCGGACTACGTCACGGTCGACCAGAAGGGTCGCACGCCGGCGTTCAACAAGGACACGGGCGTGATCACCGTCGCCGTGGACGACAAGGCGATCTTCAAGACGCAAACCAACTTCCGCCGCTCCGAGCTCGTGCAGAACATCGCGGGCAACGCCGACGGCAAGACGTTCTTCCGCACGAGCGTCAAGAAGGACGAGCCTTTTCTCAATGAGTACGCGTGGCAGATCATCTTCCCCGAGAGCCACATCTTTGAGATCCGCATCGACGCGAGCGCGAGCCCGGCCAAGATCATCTACCTCAACAACGGCACGTACGACGCCAAGTGGGAGACCGAGTTCAAGACCAGCACGTGGTACAACTTCGGTATCGCCGTGAGCAAGGGGGCCGCGAGCGGCTCGCTGCTCGAGTTCTACACGAGCGAGGGCGACAAGCCGCTGGCGCTCGCCAAGACCCACGCGGTCGTCACGGACTTCCCGACGGACTACGAGTTCCACTTCGGCATGCTCACGCTCTCGAGCGACGGCAGCGACCCAGCGATGGTCAAGGGCAAGCAGGACATCCTGAGCTACAACGGCGTGTCCGTGGAGAAGGGTATTCCGTCGGATGTCGTCGGTGCTGCTGCTGCTGGTGGTAGTGGCACGGCGGCGGGCTGCAAGAGCAAGTTGACGAAGAACTAGACGGTGTCCTCGGTAGCTATGGGCGGTCCTGAGAGCGCATCTATTAGCTTTCTTTGTTTCACACACCCCTCCAATACAGCACGGACTGCAAGCTCTGTCAGTCTGCCTCACATGATGATTCTCTCGGCTGTTGCATGTTGTGTGCGTGGGGGCAAGGTTGTATCCAGGACTTGTGCACGGAACGCTTCGACCAGTACGCTGTCGAGAGTGAGCGCGTACCACGGTATGGGGTTCTCCGCATTGCTCGTATGAAGAGACCGACCTCTATCCACGGGCGACAGAGTCTGCAGTCGCGTGAGCTGTGCCGCGAAGGCAACTTGGCGCTCTGCCGAGGTGCGTTGGTGTGTGTGTGATCAGCTGCAAACCTGTACTTTGCTCGGACTGCAAAAATGGAGCGTTTGAATCAACTGTTTTTTTCATGCGCGAGCGAAACGCAGATGGTCGTACATAAGCCAGCAGCTATTGTGTATCGTATGCTCGTACATAACACACATGCAACGGTACGTCGCTGCGTTTCTCTTTGCCAGCAGCTCACCTCTGACAGCCGGAATTCGACAAACCTATCAAGTATGGCTCCGCATTGTGTTTCACATTTCTTTAGCTGCTGATGCCTTCGATTTCCGCATCATTTCTACAAGGGTATACAAATAAGAGGGCTGTCTAGCAGACTCCTCGTCGTCCGACGCACTCCGGAGGGGTGATAATCCACCCCCGACTGGTTTCATGTATTCCAAGTACCGCCCTGGCCCGCGCCGTCCGACCCGCTTTTTTTGAGGCACCGTCGGCAAAGCGGCGGCGCAAAACCACTCGCGCGCATTTCACTCCCTCACTCCGCAGCAAAGCAGCAGCAGAAGACGACAAGATGAACCCGCTCAAGGACATTTTCATCGGCACGGGCCTCGGCCTCATCGCCGGCTCCGTGTGGAACCAGTGGAAGAACAGCGAGCTCCAGCGCACGACCAGCTTCTACAAGTGGTACGACGCGCAGCAGGCCAAGAAGGCCACGCTCTCGGCCGACGACGAAGATGACGAATAAGCTCGCGGCAGCAGATGCAGCAGCAGCACTTGGCGGACACAGAAGAAGAAGAAGACGATGAAGAAGCAGACGACGAGATGGTGACGAAGATGACAGCAGGTGGAGGAAGGACGGAGCGTGGCGTGAGCACGAGAAGCAGGCGAGCGCGCGCTTCTTTGTCGCTTGTGCCGAAGGAGCTGCTGGCGACGCACACGCGAGGAGCTCCGCTTTGCAGACCGCGTGGAAGAACGAGACGTGCACGCAGTTCGCTTTCCTGTGCAGTATGGAGGTGTAAATCTGAAGTACAACAGAGGAAAATGAATGCCGTTGGTTCTCCGGGCGTGCGTCTGGAGCGCATCTTGTTGTGTGGCATTCGTCTTGGTGCGTCTTCGCGTCTTCTTCTTGGCACGGCAAGCGCGCGCATGCTGAGGACTAATTCACATTATTGTAAGGAATGCACAGCAAAGGAAACAGCTAAACCCAAGAAGAAACAATCAAAAAAATCAAAGCCATTTTCTCTCCAGCATTGCGCGTCCTCATCTTCAGCTTTTGCGCCCCAAGCCGGAGTCTCACTCAATGCTCGTGCTTGTCTTCCTGCACGAGTCCGTAGAACACGCCTCCATCGCCAGTCGCGAGCAGCTCACTGGGGCTGCCGAACTCCACGACCTGGCCTTCCTGCAGCACCATGATGCGGTCCGACGCCATGACCGTCACCAGGCGATGAGCGATCGTCAACAGCGTCACATTCTTGAGCTCGCGCGCGATCATCGCCGACAGTTTGTGTTCAGTCTCGTGGTCCATCGCGGCCGTGGCCTCGTCCATCACGACGATCGCCGAGCGCTTGAGCAGCGCACGTGCCATACTCAGCATCTGCCGCTCGCCCACGCTCCAGTTGTCACCGTTCGCACTCAGCTGAAGTTCCAGCACTGCGGCTTGAGATGAGCTCTCCTTGCCTCCTTCCTCTTCTTCTTCTTGTTCAGCCGAGGAGGACAATTCACACGACGCCTGCAGTTTGCTCAGCAGCTCGACGTGATTGAGCATTTCCAGGATCTCGTCATCCTGGAACTCGTCGAACGGGTCCAGGAAGTTGCGCAGCGAGCCTTCCAGGAGCACGGGTGACTGCGGGATGATCGACATGCGCTTGCGCAGAATTGGTAGCGGCAGTGTCGCGATGTCCACTCCGTCGATAAGGATCCTACCGGAAACCAGCTCGTTCACGCGGAAGAGCGCCATCGTTAGACTCGACTTGCCAGCCCCAGTGCGGCCTACTACGCCAACTTTCTCATGCGACTTGATCGCAAACGAGATGCTCTGGAGCACGGGTGGGTCTTTCGGCTTGTAGCTGAAACACACGCGCTCAAACGTGACTTCTCCGCGTTGCGGCCACGATGCCGAGGGCTCGATCTGCACCAGCGAGCCATTATTGATGCTCTCCCCCTCACACTCGAGCGCGCTGTACTCCACCACCCGCTCGACGCTGACCATGTCGTTCTGCGCGTCGGACCACGCCTTCGTGAGCGTCATGAGCGAAGCGTCGATGCTGAGCGCGTACGAGAACACGAGCCCGACCATCGCGGGTGAGCCGTGGAAGAGGAAGAACGAAGCGACGACGACGCCTAGAATGCCGCAGCCCAGCAGCTGGAGGCGGATGGCGAACCACTGGACGAGCACGATCTCGGTGTCCCAAAGCGCGTTGTCGAGGTCCAGCAGGCGATAGTTCTCGCGAACAGCGCGGCGCACGTACGCAGGTCCATACGCCCGAAGCACCACGACGCCAGCTTCACTCTGTGCGATGTGACTCTGCACGGAGGAGAAGATCACCTTGAGCAAGCGTCGGGCAGTGCATACACAGCGTGCGTAGCCCTGCGCGAGTTGAGCGTACGCGTACACGATCGGCACGAAGACCAGACCTACGTACCACTGGATCGAGACCCCCGCGGTCACTAACGCGCAGAATGACGAGAAGAGCGAGCAGAGGAACATGCCCATGGCCTTGGGGAGCGACTTGTCGACGACCGACATGTCACCGCCGTAGCGATTGATGACGCGTCCGTCTGGGTTCGTGTCAAAGAACCAGAGCGGCGCGTGGAGAACCCCCTGCGTCATGGACTGGAAGAGGTGCTTGGACGCCCGCAGCCCCATGCTCGTCACGACCACGCCCTGGATGAGCACCATCACTGCCGCCGCCCCCGCTAGTTCGGCGTACGTGTCGATGAAGAACTCGACGCTTTCGACGCTTGCAGTGTCTGCAGCCTGCGTAGCGTCTTTCGAGCGCGTCCAGTAGCCCAACCAGAAATCACTTGCGATCTGGAACCCCTGCCACAGCAACTGCGACAGCAGCAGCAAAGAAATCACGCCCACGCCGCCAATCGCCTTTGCATAGCGCTGCCATACTGCACTGGAGACTCTGCCCTCCTGTCGCGCTTCTTCTTGAACCAGGAGTCCGCTGCCTTTCGCTCGTGGACTGATGCCGAATGCCGCCGTCCTACTAACATTGCCAACATGGCCGAAGATGTCGCGACTGCCAGGCTGACCAGTGCGCTCACTTTCCGTTAGATTGCCACCAGCGAGCCCGATGCGATATGTGACGAGCTTGGACACGATGATCTCGCGGTTGTGTGTCACCAAGATGACGGTCTTCTCCGCCAGCAGACCGCAAATACACTTTTGGAAGACCGCTTTCTGCACCACAGTGTCTACAGCAGCGAGCGGCGAGTCGAGGATGTAGATGTCTGCCTGCGCATAGCAGGCGCGAGCGAGGGCCACGCGCGCCTTCTGACCACCCGAGAGACTCGCACCCCTTTCACCGATTTCCGTCTCGTCGCCTGCTGGAAACAACTCGAGGTCGTCGCGCAGGCAGCAGGCATCCAACACAGCGTCGTACCGATCTGCGTCGAAGGCTTCGCCAAAGAGGATGTTGCTTTTGAGCGACATGTTCTGGATCCACGGCTGCTGGGAGTAGTACGCCACGCGGCCGTTCACGACCACCTGGCCGTCCACTTTGCTCATCTCGCCCAAGAGCGCAGAGCATAATGAGGATTTGCCGGCCCCCACTCCGCCGAAGACCACTGCAAAGTCGCCCTTCTCGAGCCGGAAGTTGACGTCCTTCAGCGAAGCAAACGCCTTGTCTTCATTTGAAGAAGTGGCTAGCCATGAAAACTGTCCGTCGATCACCCGAACTGCAGGATTGTCGTTGTCGGAATCATCAATAGATCTGGTGACGCTGCTTTCGTCGAACTCAGGCATCCGGAGGAAGGTGTCGAAACGCGCGGCAGCAACGCGAGACTGGATTAGCAGCTGAATCGTAGTCGGCAAGTCACGAAGCGGATCTCTCAGTGCGTTGAACAGCGCCATCGCAGTAAACACCTTTGCAGCACTCAGCGGCTTCTCCAGCACCAGCGCATACACAGCAAATGACACGGTCGAGACCAGCAGTGGCGAGCTCCAGAGCACAAACGTGCTCGCAGCCCCCGCGTAGGAGTACCAAGCCAGCGCCCGAAGTTCCCGAGCGCGTTCTGTCGTCAGCTTGTCCTTGAAACGGTCTTCCCAGGCGTTGAACTTGACAATCTGGATAGCACTGAGCAGTTCTTTCACAGTGGCCATGCGTCGGTCTTTGATGGTCAGCCACTTGGTGTACGAGCGCGCCATCTTCCTGGAAATGAAGTAGTTGGCCAGCAGCGAGAGGATGATCACTCCGATCCCGGCGAAGGCAGCGACGTCCAGCACGTAGAGCAGCAGCAGCGTCTCGATTCCGATCTGAAGCGGCAAGATCAAGACACCGGGGATCTTCGTGAGCGCCAGAACCAGGTCGGTGGTGTCGGAGCCGACGAGATTACTGGTGTCCACTGGCTTGGCAGGATTCCCTTTCTCGCTGGACGACGATGACCGGTGGATGCGCTTCCGCATGGCTTTCTGGAACACCAAACTCCGAGTCGCAGCAGAGAGACGCAGCCAAATCTGGTTGGTCGTGTAGTTCACTTGCGTTGTCACGAAGGCATTCAGAAGGCGCACGCCAAAGAACACGCCGAGCCATTCTGTGAGAGTCTTCAGATCAAGTTGCGCCTCGGTAGTACTGAACTCGATAACCACCTGGTGAAGCACCACTGGAGCGAACACGGTGTAGCCGGCCATGAAGACTTGGCCCATGCCACAAAGCACAAGCAGTCTGCCATGCGCAAAGACGATTGCCTTCCAAATCGACTGGTTCCGCTTCTCGTACTGGTACTCTAGATTGCTCGTGCAGAGCTGCGTGTAGTTGGGCTTTTCGAGCCTGAAAAAATCGTTGACTTCGAGATTGCGAGCTTGGATGACATCGTACACTGGGGCGGCACGCGTGAAGAAAAGGATCTCGAAGAGTGAGCGCTTCGCTGGCTGGTCGTCATCACCAAAGCCATCGTCGTCGTCTTCGAATGGGACGGAGCCGTAGCTTGCTTGTCTCGAAGCATTCCACCCAGAACTCGCCATCGAAGCCGTCCAGCGTGCACTTGCGCTTCCGCTGACGCGAAGCAGCGCACTTGTCCACTGCTCAAGCAATCGGGAACTGAAATGGCGCCATCCGGCCACCTTCACGAAAGAGATCTTTGTTTCTTGCACAGGAGGCCCATCGTCTGTGACAAGGTGGCCAATCAGCACGCGCAAAGCTGCTCACCGTATTTCCGGAAGCTGTATTCGATCGTGCGGTTCTGCAGACGCCTCCGAAAAGACGCCGTTTGGGAGCTGGAACTCCCGCAAGTCACCAACCTGTATTGCTTGCTTGGTGTCTCACTTGTCTTGTACTGAGCTACACTATGCATAGACTCGTGCGCCTGACTGCGCCACGACGAGCTTCCTCCGCCAGTGAGCCACTAGCGCTGGGACTGCGCCATCCAGGGGCCAACTGTGAGATCAGGAGAGCTGCTTGCTCGTGCCCCAGCTGGTACCTCAAGGGTACAGCCCTGGTACACAACACCTCCTGACGCATCAACCAATACCAGTATTATCCACGCGCCTCCACGAAAAAAAAGAACATCGTCGACCTTTCGGACGTTTGGAAAGAAAAATGGCCATCGCGGCAATACAAACACAGTGGACCTGATCAGCAGGCAATGCACCCGCAGAACAGCTTCTGCTTCTTGCCACTGGCGCCATCGATGAGCTGCCGCTGCTGGTCGCCGCCAACTGATGCCGACCCGCTGGTATCTCCGCACAAGCTTGCATGCAGCGACTTCAGCGTCGTCGTCTCGCTGTACAGCACCTCTTCTGGCACGTGGACCTTGTACTTCTGCGAAATGATTCCCTGGAACTGCGTCAGAGCCATCGAGTCCATTCCAAGTTCCTGCAAGGGCTTGGTCGGGTGAACTTGGCGTTGGTCGACATTCAGCAACTGCGCCAGCTCGGCTACCAAGTAGTCGTATACTCGCTCAGGCGCTTCATCTCTGATCACCATGGGCAAGCCTGCGTTGTTTCCAGCGTTCGCAGCCTTCGTCTGACTGTTTCCCCCCGTGGCTTGCTTGCTTTCATCGACGTTTCTGTCCATCTCCGTGTCCGCGACCTCGTCCGTATCAGGCGCGTCGCCGATAATGTCCTCGTTCCGGTACAGAATGTCAAGCTGCTTGTCTTCCAGCGCTTTCTTGCAGCGAGCTCGGGAGATTTTGCCACTTGTAGTCTTGGGAATGGAACGCGGCTTGATGAGAACAATCAAGGTCACCTTCACGCCGTGCTCTCTGGAGATTGCGCTCCGGATTTTGCCGCACAAGCTCGCCTTGTTCTTGATCTCCGGATCACGAAGCTCTGCGAGCAACGCAAGCTTCTCTTCTTCTCCATCGACATTTCCACCTGAAAACGAGAATGCTGCGCTGCAACCAGGTCGCAGCTCTTCATGGCTCTCGGCTGTGGCTTCGATGTCTTGAGGGTAGTGGTTGCGGCCGCGGATGATGATCAAATCTTTCATTCGTCCGCAAATGAAGAGCTCTTGCTGATAGATGACGCCATAGTCACCGGTCTTTACATACGTGCTCTCGCTCAACACGTCTCCGTAGCGGATTCTCGCTTGAAACACCTCGTTCGACAGCTCCTCTAGTTCTTGGCCAAAGTATCCCGCCGCTTTGGAGGCACTCGATATCCAGATCTCGCCAGTCTCGCCCTCTGGACACTCCTCACTCGTGTCAGGGTTCACAACTCGGAGGTCGATTCCGTGGTCTTTCCGAGACGGAACGCCGCAACCGATCATCTCCTTGAGAGGAATGCTCGTGTCGTTGCTCACTCGAAACTGGTTCACTTTCTCCAGCGCAGTCTTGTCAACCCACACGCGCTGCTGACCGCTTCCGCACACATACACAGTGTGCTCAGCAAGCCCGTACGTTGGTTTGATCACACCGTCTGGAAGCCCATAGCGCTTGAAAGCCTTGTAGAAGCCATCAATCGCTTCACCTTGAATTGGTTCCGCGCCGTTGATCATGTGGCGAACACTGGAGAGATCGATCGCCGTCTCACTCTCCAATCGATCAGCCTTGCGCGCGCACAGAGAGTATGCAAAGTTCGGTGCTTGCAAGTGCGTGGCGCGGTGCTTGGAAACCAGACGAAGCCAGAGTGAGGGGTCGCGGATGAAGCTGAACGGCGACATGTACACGCCGGTGCCACCGTTGAAAATCGTGCCGAGGTAGGCGCCAATGAGTCCCATGTCGTGGTACTGCGGCAGCCACGAGACGACCACCGTTTCCTTGCTGGCTTGCAACGCAGAACTGATCGTGCGCAGATTGTGGTTCAAGTTACCGTGCGTGAGAATCACTCCTTTCGGCGCCGACGTTGAGCCGGAGGTGTACTGGAGGAACGCAACGGCGCTTGCACTCGGCGAGTCCTTGGAGGAAAGCCACAGCTTGCCTTCAATGCCCTTCACGTCCACGAGGTCATCAGTGGGCTTCCACTCGAGATGGTCTGGCCACGGCAACTGATCGGAGAAAGTGAGCCTCTGCTTGATCGCCGCGATGTTCTTCACGTTGTAGTAGGAAGAGGTCGTGAGTGCGAGCTTCGCCTGCGAGTTCTTCGCCACCGCGACGAACATGCTGATGTCCTTTTTCATCTTGCGCGGATCTTCAAGTGATTCATCCCAACAACGAGGGAAAAGGGTAAGTCCAAGAACGATTCAACGCAATGACACCACATAGCAGTTTAGCACACACCTGGAGGGTACACTGGCACAGCCACGACGCCCGCACGAAGACATGCAAGAAAAGCCACGATGAACTCCAGCCCAGGAGGGTACACCAGCAGCACGCGGTCGCCAGGCTTGATCCCCAAGCTAGTAGTCAAACGTGGAAAAATACGCACATTGATTTCTATCAGTTGATGTGAACGGTGCCTCCCATTATTTCTCACATGGAATGGTGACAGCGTACCCTTTCGAGTGCTGCTGCGTCGTAGAGAGCAAAAGCGCCGCCAGGTTCTGCGTCTTCCGGTGCAAGTCCTATTCACGTGAAGAAGCAAACGCAAAAAGAATGAGTCCACGCCCACAAGCGATACCCACAAGGGTCGACAGCACACATTACCCCGGCGGTCAGCGACGCCGTCACAGCTCCGCGGTCGTCCACGAAGGATAGCATCGTCTACAGAAACAACACAGCCAGCATGGCGAATGGAGTAGGGAGAAAAACAAACACGACATCAGCAAGCCCACTCCTTGCGATGAAAAGATGGCGCAAGCGCACACTGAAGACGCGTAAACAACACACATGCCGCAGCACCATGACAGAGTGGAGGGCTATGAACGTACCCGCGAGGGGCTCTCCTTGGCCCATCTCTCGACGCGCTCGAGCAGCTCGGACTCCATCTTGTCGTCGTCGTCGCGCGTGTGTTTGCTTTCTTCTGTCTGTTCAGTCGGGCTCTTTGGAAATGCGGGCTTCGCTGCGATGGGTGTGGCCAGCTGCAACACACTTTGACGAGAGAGCGGTTTTGAGCGCCGGGTAAATGCCAAAAATAGGTGAGCGCACACTGGCTTGCGACCTCCTTGACATTCCCATCGACCCTGTTTCGAGATAGACTTGATGGTTGAGGACAGCTACTGGTACACAAATGGATTTGCTAGCGTGTTTTGTATGTGGGTAGATCGCCTTTAAATGAGAGCTTACACTTGATATTTGTAGCGAGGTTTAGCTCGATATATAAGAAAAGGCTCTGCTGTTTGGTGCAACCTTTCGCGCACACGCATCCTTTCCGCAACGAGGCAAGGAAAATGGCGGGCGAGACGAGCAAGGATCCATTCGCATCGGAGCCGCTCCTGAGGACCGCCGAGCAGCTCCAGAGCGCGATCAAGAGCGCGCGCAGACGGCGCAGCTCGCTCGCACGCGCGTCGGCAATACAGTCGTCTCCACGCACGTCCCACAGCCACAGCGAGCGCAGTGCGACCTTTCAAGATCACGAGAGCGATGACGGCTTCGGCGAGCTGGACGACAAGGAGAACGTGGCCCAGAACGGTCCACGTGACAGCAGCAAAGTGCGTATTGACGGTAACGTCTTTAACGCAAGACGAGAGAGCATTTCCAAGCGGCTACACCGCGAGAGGCTTTCCCGGCAGACGACACAGAGCTTGAGTGACGACATGCTGCTCGACCTGTCGTGCCGTAGCGACGGCGATGTCGACGGCAGCATTGCCGGCGCGAGCAATGAGAGCAGTCACTGCGGCATGCGAGAGTGGGAGCGCAGAGACATCCTCCGCATGTCGGAGCTGTCGCTCAGCGGGATGAGTCAGTCAGGTTTGCCACGTTGCTTCTCTACGATAGTGCTCGTTTTGAAAGTCTCGCGCATGAAGTTTGTTCACAATATCTCTTTGGTTTATATCCATGCAATCGGTATTTGCAGATCTCAAGCCACGTCAGTCCCGGAACATGACACGCAGCGAGATGGACAAGTCGATCGGGGAAATGACGAGGCGCGCACTCGACTGGATGCAGCAGGACACAGAGAAGCAGGCGAAGGAGAACAAAGCCATGCAGGAGCTGCTGCACGGCGTCATTTGCATCATCAACGACGTTGTCGCAGATCTTGCTCTTCCGAGCGACGACGGTCTGAGCGGAATTCTTACAGGTGCTGGTTCTGCATGTCGCCACATCTCCGAGTTCAAGCACAGGAAAGAGCTCTCGATTGACAACGTTGACAAACTCGTCAGCGAGTGGGAGAATGCGCTCCTTGAGTGGAGAAAACGCGCGATGGATGCGAAGAACGAGGCTCGTGAGGCACTCGAGCTGTTTGGAGAAGATTGTGACGTCAGAATGCAGCGTCTTTGTGAAGTCTATGAACAAGAACGAGGTGCGATTGACAACTCGATGCTTGCTTTGCGCAGTCGCTATAGCGAAAGCATTCGCATCAGCTCATCTGACATCGCGTACCCTTGTAGCTGCGCTGATGAAGAGGATTGTCGACCTGACCACGCTCACAAGGCAACAACAAAGTAAGTGCGAGCTCCAGCGGGTGATAATTCTTCATTCATCTAGTTTGCAAAAACTGAAACTGGGTTCATGGTCCCTTGCGCAGTGCTCTGTGAAGACTATGCGAGTGCAGGCTCGAACGCAGCCCCTCGAGCCCCCGACGCGTTTGACCCACCGGCGCTTCAGCCACTCTCCTCGAGCTACACAACGTTGCTCTCTGGAAGCAGCCATGCTCCGCCGTTCCGTGATCGAGACGAGATGGATCTCAAGGCGCAGCTCAAGGTAGCCGAGTTGTGCTCGTTGCGCTGGCAAATGGCGTTTGAACACCAAGCAACGAGCTCTCATCAACTGCAAGAGCGCCTCGGGATGCTGCTTGAAGAGTCAACCATCGCTCGAGTCGAGCTGCAGGAACACAAAACCAGATTGGCAAAGATGATTCATGTGGACGCACTCAAGGTATACCAGCAGAAGATTGCGCTCCTCGAAGACCAAGTGCACGACACGAGACAGCAAGTTGCGTGCGACCACGAGCAGTTTCTCTACGAGCAAAGCAAATGGGAGTGCGAGAAGAGGCACCTCGGAAAAGACGTTGAAGAAATCCAAGACGTGAGCGTGAAGGTGCTCAAGGTGCTTCTGATCCGGGACAAGATGATGAAGAAGCAAGAGCGGCTTCTCGAGAAGCGATTCTTGGGATGTGAGCACCAGCGAAAGGCGCTTGAAGATCAGTTCAGGACTCTAGGAATGACTACACAGGAGCTGATGCAAGAGTGCGCTCTGTTCTTGGTGGCGCTCCAGGAGCACGCGACTGGGAGCCGGCACGTCCAGGTTCCGGTGAAGCCGATTCAGATCAAGAAAATGCTCAAGCGGCTCCGGAGACTCCAGCACGCCACCGAGTCGCCGAGCTTCTCGAAGACCGTGGATTTGCCGCCGAACTCGTCGGATGAGCGCTCGATTGACGACGTTTCACAACAGAGTTCGTGATAGCGCGACAGAGCATTCGGGGTGCACTGTCTGAATTCGTCACACTAGCGTGGCGTGACGCAGATATTCGCACGCACGACGGTCGCTGTTTACCCTGGCAAGAGTCATTACCAAGCAAAGATTACAGTGCATGCTGCGAGCGTCACGAAAACTCGACGTGGGACATGAGCTGCTTCTCGAACACGACAAACTCAAGTGCGCCGGTAAGCATGTGCACACGTTGAAGGCGTAGAGAGCTTGAAGAAGAAATGGAGCTTTTGAAAGCCGTGCACGTGACTTCCTAGGGTGTTGGTTGCCTGGTGATGAGTTTGAGGATGTCGAAGATCAGTTGGAGAGAAGCCCAGGTCGTGGCTTGCGTGCAGCCTGCACGTAATGGAGGCTCCTTCAAATGGAAGTCCCCGTCACCCTCTGGTGCTTTCGGAATCAACAGGAGGCAGCAGAGCACGTGTTTTGCACATCGAAGGACTGCTGGGCTTCAAAGGACGGATGCTCGAGCGACCGTCTTTGGACAGGCGTATCTGAACTGATACTGGTAATGAAATAGCTGTGGTGTGTACCCATAACTTGTTCTTGTGAGTGTCTCTTTCGTTTGCCATTGACTCTGAGATTCTCGCTCTCTCAGTTTGAAAGGAGGCGTCCACTCGCTTCTTCAGGTCACTTTGGGCAAGGCGACCGTCTCGGCATGGGCGCCTGGCAGCTCGGAGACCAGGCGAAGCCCACCAAAGCGCAGCCGTAGCCCCGCACACCTTGCTTGCGGAATATCCATCCACCTCTTTACGACTCCATTGCCCTCTTTTACCAGCTACGAGGCGCCAAGAATCCACCCAGAGGCTGAGTCTGGAAGGCTGGCGGTCAGTCGATCAACACAATGACAATGGGCGGAACAGTAAGAAAGACTCGGATCTCCTCCCAGTAGAGGCGCAGTGCCAGCAGGGGGGACCATGCGAGCTGCTGTCAATCAACCGCCAGCCGTTTTCCGGGTGTAAACTTTCCTTGTTGAGTGACTGCAGTGGCCAGGCGGAGGTCATCGACTCGCAGCAGCTGATGTGGAGTGGGCTGAGTCAAAAGGGTCCTCCAGCCTTTGGTGGGATTTGTGGATTTGTCAGATCCCATTCTCCTTCTCGACGAGCTTTCCAGAGTGGAAGAGCGCAACTGCAGCAGAAGATGGCGAGCTTTCGGGCGGCGCATCTGAACGAGAGCGAAGCCGTCGTGAAGACTGGCGGATGATCTGAGCAGGGGGAGATCCATCGTAAGTCCGCTGACAACTTCCACGGGATGTCTTTGGATGCCAGGAAGCGATTTGCAGATCGGAGTCTGAACGCCAAGAGGGGGAGCGTGACGCACCTTTGGCTACGTACTCATGCACAGATGGTATCGAGCTGTGCGAGTTTGGGCAACAACACTCCCGAGAGCTGTGTCTCCCCCCTCCCATCCAGTGCGCCAAGTGGCCTGGATGGATACCGCTGACAGAAGCTGAGCTTCGCTTCAAGACTGGAGGGCGACTACCAGGCGTGCGCTTGGAACGCTCCCCCGCCCTCCAGAGCGAGACTCCCCGTACAGAAAAATCACTCGTGCGCGCACCAAAAGAGCGGCAGGACGAGCGACGAAATGGTCCAAGAGCCTCTTTCTCGAAAGCGAGCGAGC